>JAADXH010000589.1:0-19800 GCA_023337595.1 Globisporangium camurandrum
CTATTTCTCTCTCTCTCTCTCACACACACACACTATCTCTCTTAACATCCGCACTCTAACACTAAAAATGTTTCCCGATCATTTCACGAGAATGCATCAAACAACTACCTTATTTCGAGCTCGAATAGTGACGTACCGCATTATTTGTTTTCCGGCATAGGCAACGGATCAAATATTATATGGTAATGATCAGCGCACACATTAATATGTCAGTGTGTAGTTTTAGTATATGTTTGTGGTAAATTATTCGATTCGATTTATTGTGTTGTATTGTTTGTAAAATCGAGCGATGGTTAAGTCGATTGCGTTGATTATGTCAGAGCTACTGCGCCAATTGTACAAAGTACGATTCATCTATGTGCTATACGGTGGAATGCGCATGTGTGCGTATGGTTGTGTTATTTGTTTATGCCTAAATATTCGACAAGATAAAAAAATCGACACTGCACATTACATCATATCTAGTAAATAGATCTATTTTTAGATATCATCATTTGTAATCGAGGGCAAAAGCAAGAATGGTTGTATTACAGTAACTCTATAGGGTAAGCTTTTCGAGTATCTCCGCGACACTGGAGACACCTCTTTGATTTGCATGCAAAAAGCATAATCACGTGTGTGTCACACATAAATCAACTACGCCAGCATTATTTGGGTTGTAGTTTACCTCAACTGTCCGCTCGAGCTGGTATACTTTATAAATATTTTCAAATCTTGAATTGTGAGATAAGTAAGACAACACATACGGTCGTGCCAAACTTATAATTGAGTATTCAGTCCGATCTTAAACACTACTGTTATTCTATTACGACTATCAATTCGATTATCTAAATTGAAATATCCTATCTGTTCTAAACGCGACAGGGAGTACTTATGAAACGTCGTTTGCAATCTAACAGAATATATTGTGTACCTGAAACAACCATACTTGAGTGCTCCAGTCGACACCATCGAACGTGCTAGACAATCGACAGCAACGACATGTTAAAAGTGCTATCTCGACGCAAACGCAATTGATCGGCCAGGCGTCATTCTTGTCGAAATATATGGGAGTGATATAAATGCAAAGTATGCACTTTCTGCTTCAGATTGTTCATAATAACCGAACGAACGATTACATTACGATTTGTTTTGGTAGTATGGCTATTAATGCTACGGTATTAGTTCACCCGATAAAATCGGCGGACGATAATTTAAAAGAACCGTAGCAACTACTAGCGAAACGAGTGGGCATCAATGCCTCATCAATTTGATATCGACATCATATGTGATATCGATATTGTACTTGAGTATTAATTTGAGTATGCGCTCATCAAACCTAACCTATTACATTTTTATTGGTTAACGAAAAATAATACACATACCCTTTGCACGCAAGGACAATGTTTAACGCTCACAACAAACTTTATATATTTTCGGTACCTAGGCAAGATACTGACTGCTATCTAGAATTGACATGATTGCAATTATTTCCCGGCACGATGCATTTAAGAAGCCGCAGATAGCAAGCAACTACTTGCCATCGGTACAAAAAGCTAAATTTAGCAATTGAATACAATATACGCACACATCCTCCAGAAAATACGTGATTCAATTTTGCTCAATTGTATGACAAACCCATTTTGCACTGCATTTGTATCAAAATGTAATGAATGCTTCAAGTGAACAGACCTTTGTAGATCTCTGTGCATGTGCTGAGCGAGCAAAAGGTAGCAATTAAAAGCTGAATGCACAATAAGGACGCACGTCTTGGCGATTCTTAGTACACACACATGTACGTGACAGTGTGAAGTTTTTCATTGCGGTCCTTGGACCTGTACATTTATGTCCCTGTTTTGTCATTAAAAAACGTACCAAGGTATACAAAACTCGCGCCACATCATGTTGATAAACCAAAAAACTGTAGCTTAGAATTTGGCTAGAGATTGAGTGGCAGCAACTGAGCCAATCACAAGCCCCTTTAGATTGTGTTTGATGTTATAGTTTTTGTGGTGATTTTATTATGTCTCATACCCTATGGTACATACATTGCCAAACCACGTTGATAACACCTCTTCACAATCACCCCACCTACTAGAGCACGGATTGCCATGTCGCAAACATAACATGGTGACTCGACTGATTGGGTTAGTAGCATGTTCTTTAATGCAGTTGAATAGTTGTATGCACACGCGTGCGATGGTGTGCTCGACTCCAACCAAGTCGCGTTGAATCCAGAGATAACTATAGTCCTTTGATAGTGCGTCAAGAACGCGAACGCGGTTGCCATACATAAATACTTGTATTGCATAAACCGAAGGTATCTATATTTTATTCGGCCACAAAATACAAACGTATGTATTCTGTTGACAAAACAATCAAGAATGTAAATGACGAACGCAATTCACTCATGCTGGGTAGAGCTGTCGAATTAGTTGTTGTATGGCTCTGCATGGCATCTTTGCACACACGCGCAGTGTTAGTTTTCCATTAAGTAAGATACATGATATAATCTCGAACTGAATATTCATGACAAATATCAATGTATTTTACTGATAACGTGTTCAATTACAGTAGAAAAATATTTATATTACGCAAGTAAATCATAGTTGCCTGCTTGATAGTTAACAAGAACGATGCCAAGGAGCACGATAACACGCCAAGGATTCCACTAATTGAAGTATGTGAAAGTGCCTTCTCTGTTGTGTTATATACCATAAACAAACATATGGTCATTTATGAGGTAACTTGTAAGTATGCCGGTAAACGTATTTTACAATATTACATTTTTGCAATTTCACATAACTTACATAATGAAAAAGTTATGCTGGAAACAAAATTGAATATTTCAGCTCTTTCAAGCAAAATATTTTGTTAAGTAGTATCATTTTTGACGAGGCATACACAAAAGCTGTAAGTTGGCATCGCTCATTCATTCTTAAGTGTGAACAGAGGTAAGGTACTGATTGCATAATTATTGCAAACAATACGTACCTCATTAATGTAGTATATCGAATTCGAATTATCGTACAGGACATGAATGTTATGTGTTAGCAATAGAACACTGCTTGCTCTAAAATTACTACGCGGCCATGCAAATGCTCACGAGAAACGCTCGTTAGCGCGCGTTGCATCTTCGAGTTCAAATTAGCATACTTTGTCACGCAAACCATTTATCTAACTTTTTACATCTAATTTATTAATGTATTCTTTTCCAAGAAATACGTTTTTTCAGTAAGAATATCATCAGCGAATAGATGTCAAATATGGTATACTACGTATTATCCAATATTAACACGACCCTTGATGACGGCAAAAAGTTCGTTTCGTACAACTCCTTTTTCGAGATTTTACATTTTGCATGAGTAAGAAATTATATTTGCGGTAGCAGTATTTAGATCTTTTGCGCCATGAGAAACGTCATAAATTAAATTAAATTATGATCGTGTACGCTTTTAACCTCACATTGCGCGATAGTCTTTAGGTTAACATATGATAAAATCCCACATGTCGCACTTACAACATGTAGGCAAAAATATCATGGGTACTACAGTATTAAACTATTCAATTTTAGAGCAATCTAAAACGATTATCACATATTTTACGGACAGTACGCTAAATGTAAATAGAACGATAAACTAATCCCCGGGCAAGAATACGGAAAAGTCGTGTTTATGGATTTATCAGGTTATCTACCTACCAGCCAAAATAAAATGCAAATCATCGCTACGAATTCTTACTTCGAAATGCTCGACGCTGTCGTATTTTTTCCAAGCTTCAGTTTTGGACTGTCAGGAGCCGTGCGTGGCTGAATGACAGAGTTGAGCGCTTGTGTCAGTAGATATATTGGTGAACAGATTAATGAATTGACGAGTCGTTCTACCAGGCAATGACTGTCGGGTGTCGTACGTGAACCCATGGCAAGAAATTAGTGCTAGTGGCCATGAATTGATGGCTGAAATATTGAAGTGATTGGTCAACTATTCTACATAATAGCATGAAGCAAGTGTCACATCTGAACACAGGGAGAGAGTTTGGCGCTAGTGTCAGTGATAGATGGGTGAACAGTTCAATTGATAGGGCGGTCGTTCTGCCTGAATTTGACTGTACAGTAACGTACATGTATATAAAGATAGTATTAGTGGTAGTGGTAGTGGCTAGATAACTAAGTATGTCAATAGCTATGTCAGATATTCTGCCTTGAAGGGACAATCCAGTTTCATACGTATACGCTGAGCTGCAGTCGTCGGTGGTGTTGCGATGGCGCATCTTAAAAGACATGTCTGACGACAATTTAAAAACAATATAGATCTCATCATTCGTAATTGAGGCGTATCAATTCTTGGAATCCTTCTTTTTGTTTGTTTTTGAGTGCTGTATTCAAATGTGTTGGTGCTTTTCTGGAGATACCATAGCTGCCACGTGATATTTCGATGTCCTACTTTGTACTGTCACGGTATGCCGCGGATGAATGCTGTCTCAGCTGATGTAGTGCATGTTACGAACAACAAATGAATAACTAAAGGCCGATTATGCTTATGGTACCGCATTGGTTAAAACTAAAATAGCGATATAACATACAGCTAAACCATTCTGGGAATCTATTGATCGTTTGACGGTTAATTTAGGTAGTAATGATATGTGGTATTTGATTTTCAATTTTGTGTCTAGCGTTTAAAGGGTACTTTCGCTGAGTTGATAATCCACTTTGCATTTTGTTAAACTCTCAGCCTAAAAGGTAGAATGCACTGTAAATCGCTTGTCAAATTGGTGCGCCATCGTTTCATTTTCGATGTTTTGGATAAGCGACCTTTGTTTTAAAGTGAAATGGGTGTCAATATTATTATTGTTAGTTTTGGTAATTTGTTAATGTGAATATGAAATATACCTTGTATCGATAGATTTAGCTCACATGCTAATTGTAATAACGTGGCACAGCTTCGAGCGATTGTAAGATGTATACTGTGCAGTTTCACAGAGTCTAATTGCTGCCCAAAAAGAGAAACTCAGCGCTATTGCTATTAGCACGTGTGGCATCTTATTCTTTTTCTTGGATGTATCTCGCTTTTAGCAATCGTTCTGTATATTCAAAAAGAGCTACAAAATATTAATCTACCCGCTTCAGTTTTAGTCGCACTTGTGCGATCAACTCCATGCTTCCTCATAGCGCACCTTGTAAGTACCACCAGGTGTTTTGGTGTCCATGTCTCCAGTTTGTTAACATGTGTTGGGTTAAATAGTATGACTGGCAAACATTTCGCTGGGCAACACCACATCATCGCGATAGATCGATGCGTGGCAGCAACCGCCAAATATGTGCTTAAATAAGCATTACAGTAGCATATTTTGTCGCGTAGCTCAACTGGACAGTTTAAAATGAACCGACAGTTGATACAGTCCAAGTGGTCCAATTGGCATCTCACACAAATACATTTTAGATAATTAAGAACAGATTTTTTGACATCAGGTAATTCCATATAAAAACATAGTGATACTCAACAGTGCACATTTATAAATCCATTCAAATCAGTTTCGTATGCGATCTTTTACCATTCGTGTAAATTATGACAAATAATATAATTCGTAACCTACTATACGTACAGATGTTTCACTCGCACGGAAACTATACATGTATAGTATGTTTAGCACAACTTATGGAAATATTGTAATACTATATGTTTGATTTCTTTTTATTTAGCTGAAGTTTTTAAAGTGCACGTATATTTTCAAGGTTGTGTTCATTCATGGAGGCCAACGTTCCACATGGAAAGTGACAAATAATTTTTTTTATATAAATATACCACTACATTTGTGATAGAGTAAAGTCGTAATTTCTATTTCATCCTGTACTTGTCTCATACATTTTATTTCGCAAATTTGCGGCAAACGTACCATTAGTACTCCTTTTTCAGCTCAAGCGCTCCATATTTCAAATAAAGAGTTGGCTTTTCAGGTCATATGTTGGATTTGTCAAAACTTGATGTTATCAAAATCTATTTAATGTGGCACCCATCAAATCTTTGCGGTTAAACGACAAACGCAAACGAAAAGCAGAAAATGCGAGCGTGATGTAAGCACATGGAGTTTGACCCTCCATCAATGAATATTGTGTGGCTGATGGTGTGATGACATGTATCACTTTCTAATGTTTCAACAGCTTATTTGGAAAGCCGACACTTCATTAGGAATCCTATGATCACTTGAGCTGCAAAAGGTATATTTGACATTACATATCAGCAAATATACAAAGTTACTGCAAGTTGTGAAGTAGAGAATATATACAGAAGCATTATAATTGTTGTAAATTGCTTAAATATCTACTTCAGCATTGAAGTACGAAGGTCAAAATCGATTTGAAATGGTAGGGTGTTGCACACATGCGCGGAAATGAATGACAATCTATATTACTAAATGGCATAAGCGGTTTTGCCGGCTTCGTTTTCCGAGGGAACTAATATCGAAATCCTACGTAGTATAGGACTGCGTATTTTTCTACTTTTTTCGCAATATATCTTTAGTCGAAAGTACTGTTTTAGCTGACTTGATGAATTGTTACTGCCTTAGCAGCAAAAATATAATGCTGACTTACATCTACTATGTAATTGATGTAACGTACTTTGTAATTATTTATAAGTTGAAAAGTCAACTGACACATTTTTGCTGTACAGATACATGTGTATCGATATCCCAGAAAATGTGCTGCTCCCGGTAATAAGAAAGGACGACAAATGCACAAGCAGCAGCAGCGCACTACTGCGTTTCATGTCGCTGTGTTGCTTACTTGTTGTTGTACTCGCACACGCTCGCGATCAACACAATGAGAGGATGATAATGTTGGGGTGTAATTGCTCTATGAGTCGGTCGTATTACCGACACGAAATTGTTATTGGCGTAGACTTTTGTGTGCGCAGCAGCAGGCAATCCTTTTACACGCGCAGGATGGGCAATGTGTGCTGCGGTGGCGGCAACTACGAGCAGCTGCAGCGCCAGGAGCTGCTTAAAGAAGGTAGCGACTTCAAAAAGAAGACTGCGTACCTCGGCGGCGTGCTCAGCAAGACCGAGCCAATCTACTTGCAGCTGAACCCGAGCGCAACGCGGTGCGATTTGTCTGAGTACACATGCGTGCTTTTAACACACACACACTGACAAGCGATTGCACACGTGTGTGGCGACGTACCACAGCTTGCTTTGGCGGCTCACGACCGGCTCAAGCAAAGCAGAGGAGATCCCAATCTACCGCATTGGCAAAGTGTGTTCAATTGGTGCGTGCATCGATTCATGACATAGCAGCGCTGCGCTGCGGCAATTGACCCACTGCATTGCATTGTATTAGGTGCCCATGAACTCGTACTCTTTAGCGCAAGCGGCACAAAACTGCTCGAGCTCACGGCCGAGTCATCGGTCATTCGCGACCTCTGGGTACAGACGCTCGACGAGCTGTGCTTCAGTAGTGGCGCAACCCAGCAGCGAGCGAGTGACGAAGACATGAAAACACTGAAGCACGAGCTGTCAAAACAAGAGGACAAACAGCGCGAGGTGTGTTGCACTCGCCCTATCACGACCTGTATAGGACCAATCGACTGATCGTGTTGTACTGTAGAAATACTGGAAAGACCGCACGTCCGAGTTGGAGCAACGGAAACGCGACGCCGAAGTGCGAAAACAAGCCATTGGGCTCGTTGGCATGAAATACACCGCACAAGCAATGGCGAAGCGGTAACGACAAATACACAACTAATATGATATGTGCTGTATGGATTATACATACTACATATATAAAAGCCCAGAAAATTTACATCGCACCAACAAATTGATTACTATTTTGTTGAATTACTATTCGAGGCAGTAGTTGTGCTTCTCTCTCTCTTACCGGTATGCACTTTTTCCTTACAACGTCGTGTGGAACGAGTCTGCGAGCTCAAGCATGTTGCTCGTGTCGAGCGTCTGGCCATGCACGGGGCCAATAGCGCACAGCACCGCGGCTTTCGCAACAGCGCTAACGGGGATCGCAGCACGCAGTTCGTCGCCGACGAGCGGCACAAACCCAAGTGCACGCGACACGACGCCCAGGTCGCGACCTAACCACGTCATCGGGACGCCTGCGAGCTGGAGTGGGATGCTGTACGACGACGTACGACGGAGACCGTAGATGAAACCAGGACGGAGCGACACGCCCGTGTGTGGGAACCTGTAGGAGAGAAAGAGCCAGTTTGTTAGTGGTGAATAGGACAGTTCGATAGGTAAGAGAGTGTATACCGCGCGACGACAGCGGCTTCCGCTTGCTCTTTGCCGTGGTAATAGCCGTAGAGCGGAGCCCACGTCGGGACGTGCGAGCCAACGCGCGAGTTCGAGATGAACACAAAGCGCTCGACGCCTATTGGTGGTAGTGCGTACATATATAAGAGCGATCGATACAACGATACAGTGCTGGCAGCAGCTGTCGCACCGGCTTTCTGCGCAGCGCGTGCAGCGACGACAGTCGATTCACCACAGATCTTTTCCATGAACTCATTGTTCCCGAACGCTCCAACGGTCGAGACTGTGAGGCATACAAGCATACATGTATGAGCTCATTGTGCATTGTGTACACTATAGAGAGGATGAATAGAAAAGACACGACGACGTACTGACGCCCGTGACGCCCTCGACGGCTTTTTCGAGATCGTTCGGGTTAAACACGTCGCCTTGGTGCCAATCGACTTGGTCGATCCACGGTACGTCCTGCCACGTCGGTTTGCCCGACTTGTTGAGGCTGCGCACTTCGATGCCTTTCTGCACAGCACGCTGCACGATGTTGCTCCCGACGAAGCCATTGCCGCCGATCACGAGCAATCGGTGCTTGCTGTTGTCATACGACCGCGTCGCCGTGTGGCGCACGTGATTGCCGACGCGTGCAGACATGTTGTACGTATTGCTGCGCCTTGCTTGCTGTTGTATATTGTCGAATGGCGCTCTCGCGTTGAAGCTCGAAGTGCTTCGTCGGTGGCTGATTTGCTATTGATTGAACCAAGCAGAAGTCGGTTGAATTCGGCGGTTGATTGCTCGTGACGTCGTATAATCACCGTATAGTATATACATAATGATGCATACTGCCGGATAGAGTCAACTGTAAGCGTCGCTTCAAGATCCATTTTTTCGTCGACATCAACACACTCGAGCACACAACATGGTGCGCATGTCGCTCTCTTGCAACAAGCTGGCTGGTGAATGACGTGCATGCTCACACATGCATGCCACCGCCTCTCACCCAGTACATCTTGCGCACTTGCACAGTCTGCGATGTCTGCTTCTGCGTTTGCACGCTCCCGAGCAGCACTGCGTCGCAAACCACGGCCGGTCAAAAAGGTGCGGCGCCGTAATACATGCTCACTTGCGCACTTGGTGGCGCTGTCAACTACTCACACGCACTCACGCTACTCGTGTAGGCACTTGACGAAGAAGATTTGGAGGAGATCAAAGAAGCATTCCGGCTATTTGACACGGACGGCAGCGGTGCAATCGACGTCCGTGAACTCAAAGCTGCGATGCGCGCACTTGGGTTCCAAGTCAAGAAAGCCGAGATCCGACAAATGATCGCAGACGTCGACAAAGACGAATCCGGGACGATCAACCAGGACGAGTTCATCGAGATGATGACTGGCAAGATGGTGCGACGTGTATCAAATTTTCGGTCATGGACCCATCACTGACCGAATATGGACCCATCACTGGCCCACTATGGATCCACTAATGTCCTATAATAGAGCGCACGCGATCCGCGCGAAGAGATCCTCAAGATCTTCAAGCTCTTTGACGACGACGGGACTGGGAAGATCTCGTTCCGGAACCTCAAGCGCGTCTGCGCGGAGCTCGGGGAGTCGCTCACGGACGACGAGATGCAGGAGATGATCGACGAAGCCGATCGCGACGGCGACGGGTTGATCAACGAAGACGAGTTCTTTCGCGTCATGAAGAAACGATCGGGGAATCCACTCGATGATCTCGACAGTGACGACGAGTAGGAGACGATTGGAACTATGACACAGTGTCGACAGAACAAACGACGTTGGTAGAGAACAGTGACAACACTATTCAAAACACTATGGATAGTGCATAACGAGTCTATGCGCTCGTATCACACGCTATCGATCATTGACGACGTTGTCGATTGTGGCGTTCGTGTAGTCTGGAGCCGAGCGAGCACTGCTGCGACAGACGTTGCTGTCGTGGTGGTGGCTCCTACTGTATAACTACTGTCGCTACTCCCACCCACTGACTGCTGCAAGCGCTTCTCGAGGCGCACGGACTGGAGGATCTCGTTTACGCTGCGCTTGACGACGAGCAGCTCTGGTAGCGCTGCAGCATGCGGTCGTCGGAGCTGTGTCGTTGCACCAGCACTGCAGTTTGCAACGTATTGAGCGCGCGTCGCTGCAGTAGACGATAGCTGATCGACAGTGTTGATGCGCACACGGACGCTCGCGCTAGTCGGCTGGACGTGCACGCCGAGTCGACTGTTGACGCCACGCAGCGTCGTGTCGCCTGCGTGAAGCATCTCGTCGTTGCCTTCTTCGCTATCATCGCTATCATCATCGCTGTCGCTATCGCTATCGCTACCACTGTCGCTCATGCCGAGGAAGAGCTCTTCGAGCTGCTCGTGAACGCTCCGCACTGGCTTCACAAGCGCAAGCGAACAGTCGACACGTCCTGGCGTTCGTGGCACCGCGAGGTTGCTCCCGCCTTCGAGACGTCGTCGGCCCCACGAATCGCGCGAGATGACGCGAAGCGAGAGCATCGGCGATGCAACAGCAAGCAGCTCGCCACTATCCGAATCGAGCCACGCGTCGTCATTGTCGTCGCTACTGGCAGCGCGTCCACTTAGCGAGGTCTTGTGGACGCTTCTGCACAGTTCGAGATCAAACTGTGCGTGTAGGTTGAACACAGTCGCGGTCGCGCCGCTCGCTGTTCGTCGCACGTACGCAAGTCGCGAACGCATCGTTGTTGTCGCTGTGGCTGCTGCTGCTGCTGGCTTTCGCAAGCGCCAGTACTGCGACGCGTGCTGACGCTGCTGCGATCGTGGCAAGCGAAGACGCAGCTCAACACGTACAGGCTCCGTTGCAGACAGATCGCATGCCGACACGACCTCGACGAGTACGAGCTTGCGCTTCACGACGCCACTGGCGCGCATAGCATCCAGGTAGAGCTGCTGGACTTGTGCGAGCGCATTCACTTTGCTATTACTACCGCACCCTCCTTCACGCGCTTGTCTCGCTGCGACACACGCTTCGTCCTGCTTGTGGTCGCGTAGTAGCAGTTCACGCAGCACCGACTCGTCCTGTGGCGCAGCGAGCGGCACGAGGTCGTTCACGTTGTCGAGCGCGTACTCGAACAATGCGCCATCGATCGCGACGCGATACGTTGAGAGCTTTGGTCCGCCCTTGCTTGTTATCGTTTCGATGCTCTCGCTGTCGACGTCGATCGGAACGGAGAACCCTGGCGAGGCGCACAGCAGCCCCGAAGTGGCGTAGAACTGCAGCGAGCAGAGTATGTGATCATTGTCGCCATCAAGCGACGCAACGAGGTGCATGCACCGGAACGACTCCTCGCGGTCGCGCCGTCGCCACGCACGCTCCGTGTTGCGCATCGACAGTGACGGTACGACGGCTGCGAGACCGTGTGCAAGTGGCACGCGGCGGTGCTGTGCGCTCGCGAGATGCGTCGGCGTGGTGCCACCTGACGCAGCAGTTGTGAACGAGCGCGTGAGTTCCTGTGTAGTTGTGCGAGAAAGTAAACACAGCGAGCGAGCGGTAAGTCAGATACGAAGACGCCAGTGAGGAGACAGATGACGATGAGCGCCACTGCGGACAGTAAATGCGATAGCACCTCTGCTGGGACAAAGTTATCGGCGTCGATGTACGAGCCCAGCACCGACGAGCGTGCTGCTTGCGGGTTTGTTGCGTTTGTAGCATCATTGTCGATCGCATCCGCGTTGCGAGCTGTCGACTATGAGCAGCGTACCGGCTCGTCAGACTCATGAGACAGAGATGTTAACAGCGCACACACATGAGGAATGGACGTTTATGCACCTTAGACATCTTCTTCGTCTTCTTGGTCGCGCGTGCCTCATCCGGCACTGTTGTGCGCTTCTTCTCTTGCCATCGAAAGCTATAGCCCCACGTTGTACCGACGCGGATCGCAGACGCATCCTCGCCTGCAGCACTCACGATCTATGGATGCACCAAACAGCTGAGCATGAATGGAGACGATGACGAAACTAGCTACCAAATCGCACACCTTGCGGAGCGTGACGTGCACGCAGAGGTTCTCGATCGGGTCGCGCGTGTGGTAGAGCTGCGTGCGCTGCATGACTCACTCAGTTAGGCACTCGCACTTTCACTTGCGAGCAATAGGACGTCGTCGCGCCTCTTCAGCTGCGACGGCCGCACATTTGCATCGAAGCTGCTACTTCACAACGCACCACGCACTGAAGACACCAAGATGGCGGTTGCTGACGGAGACACTGGAAGCGGTGCGTCCTGCTCGCAGCATTGGCTGTGGATGACAACGCGCCATTCAACACCATTTTGATGTGTGCTTTTGTACCAGAAACCACGAGCTACTATGATGTCGACGACGATCTAGACGACGAGTTCGTGGACGTCGAGGTGAGTCCATGATGTACTCGTACATGCCTGTACTCGCACATGGCGGGTTTGCACTCACAAAAGAGCGCTTTTGGTCTGAACAATGACAACGACAGGAAGTAACGAGCGTCAAGCGCGATGAGAGCGCACAGCGGCTGCGCACGAAGCAGCAGCAGCTCAGGCGCTTCCATGACCAAATCTGTCGACGCATCGGCGAGCGGCAGCAACAGCACCGCCGCGAAGTGCAGCAGCAAGAGCAGCTTCTGGTTTGTCCTACACTGCAAGATAGTCAAACTTGCTCTTGTTTACTCCTCCACATGTTTATAGTTACACTCGTCTCACATGGCGTGACGTTTGCTTGCAGGATGCCAAGTTTGCAGCAGTACTCGAAGCGACGCGACCGACCGCTAAGCCGCAAGCGCCAAGTCCTGTGCGTGCGCGTGGCTACGAGGCGCTCGCAAAGCACAAGAGCGCACAGCTCAAGGTAAGCATGCATGTGAGCGCGCTTGACTGCATGCTACCGTTCACAGCTCACAGCTCATCGTCCACGTGACTCCCATGCTTCACACACTGCAGGGCTGTGCGCTCGCTACTCAAGTCGAGAAGGTGTGATCACGCTTGCTTGTCAGACTCGCTCGCAAGCTCTTACGCAAGAACATTGTCGACTAAGTCGTCGTTATGCGCTTGCTGCCGTTGCTGCTCGCGCTATAGGTTTTGCAGCTTGACGCGCAGGTGCGCAACATCATGCTCGCGTCAGTGCGACTTCCGACTTGCAAGTCGCACAGTGACGACGCCAATGCAGTAGCGTCAGCGACATTGCCGCATGACTGGTGCTGCGAAAGCGACGACGACGACGACAGCGCCAGTCCGACACGCAGCTCGGCACACGCATTGCTGCCCAAGCAGGTTCGTGCGTGAATGAACGGACTACTGCTGCTGCTGCTGAATGAGTGATGGTCACATAGTCAGCTATCTGCCTACTGACGTCGCTCTCTCCATGTCGTGGTGGAATCCCTGCTCGTTTGTTCATCGCCAGCGTGTGGCGCTGTACGCGACGGTCCGCAAGCGCTACATGGAGCGCGGTCGTGCAGACGCACAGCGACGCACGACGCAACCACAACCAGCAGCAGCATCGCCAGTGTCAGCAAAGCAGCGCAACAGACCCGTCGCAGCTTCGAAGCACTCAGCGTCGACTGCGCGACACAAGCCAGCGAATAGTAAAACGACGCAGCGAGCCGCGCTTGCTGGAGCACGCGCCAAGGACCGCAATGACCAAATCGAAGCGAAGTTGCTGTCCCGCACGGGCGTGAAAGTGTACGACACTGTCGTCATGTTCCTGGCCACTTGCAGGCTCCAGCTAACGCACGCCGCTTCTCGCCATGTATGACGGATGTATTTAACAGGATCGACATCACTGCAGGCTGCGACGTCCGCTTGCTTAAGCACGTCACCGTATCATCAGCATCGTCGACACCGTGGCGGTGCGTCCTATTGCCCCAGTTGGCTTGCAGCTCTACGCGTTGACGCCTACACACTCCCGCATTCTTAACTGTGTGCCGTCTAGAGCGAAACACTCGTCAGCTCGGTCAGCGCTCGCGTCACCATCGCCTTCCGTCACTGCCGACGCCTCACGCAGCCGCTTCTTACGCGCACTTGCAAACGAACTCGAGACGCCGTCGCTGTGTGCGTGTGCGCGCAACATGGCGACGACACCACACTACGAACGTCCGTGTGCAAACAACTGCGCGCTGTACAACGCACCCGCGAAGCGCGACAAGCTCCTCGCAAGCGTCTGCAAGCAACAACAGCAGCAACAGCAACAGCAGTCGCAGTCGCCAGCTGCGTACTAGAGACCGAAGGATCAGCGTGCGACAGCTCCATTCAACGATGTACAGACTCTCTTGTACTTCAATTACGATCAAACTACTACTTCCTACTACTAGAACTCACTACAGACGCCTTCAGACAGTCATGATGACTTCGCCATCCATGTCGCCAACGATCGTGGAACTGTCACCTGTTGCTGTCGGTGCTGCGCCAAACGGCCAGAGTCCATTGAGAAGCCCACTGCGCCTCGCACCGTCGTCGCTTGGTGGAGTCTGTTGTGATTCTGTTCGATTCTCCAAACGCAACGGACTCGATGGCAACGGACACTGTGGAGACTGCGTCTCTACTTCTGCTTTCACAAGTGCATCTGATTTGACAGCGTCTGCATTTGATTCGCTGGCTGTGGACGCAACAACAAATCGCCGCAACTCGGTCTTGAGCTGCGTGAGTTGCTGCTGCTGTATCCGCATGTGCTCGTCTGCGTCGTCCAGATTGCGCTGCAGCACGGCGTTCTCCTGTTTGTAGGTCATTCAATCACACAGAGTCAGTCCGTGTCTCATTCCTATCTGATTCGTATGCCACCCAAACGTACGTCGCGCAATTTCCGAACGTAATCCAACACGACGCGCTCGTCGCCGAGTTTCCGAATCTCTTGCGCTTCGACGACGAGCGTTTCGATCGTCTTGCGCAGTTGGGCGATCAGCAAATCCTTCTCTTCCAGCTGCAACGCAAGGCGAGTGGCGGACGCTGTGGATGGTGGTGGTGTGAACGACGGGCGACGCGTCGTACTGGTAGTAGACACAGCAGCAGAAGACGACGAGCTGGACGGCGGCGCTGACGACGTTGCGCGCGCTGCAGGTGGCGACCGCTGCAGCGTTTGTCGGTCTGTAGGCAGCACAGCAGTAGCAGGCGCTGGTTCCTTAGCGACTGCGGCAGCCGCAAACAACGCAGCGACGTCTGCTGATGACGAGAGTTCCAGCGCAGTCTTGTGGGCAAATGCGCCACGCGTACCGACGACCGAACGGTCAGCGCCATGCTGCAGTAGCAATCGGACGCTCGCAACGTCGCCGGCGCGGCTCGCGAGGTGCAACGGCGTCGCGCCGTCGGCGTTCGCGCTGTCGATCACACGCGCGTGCTGCACGTTGCTGCGCTGCAGTAGCATCGCCAGTACGTCGCGCGCAGTGCACGTGATCGCCCAGTGCACAAACGAGTTTTGCGTCGCGTGGCTGTCGATTGTGTCGACGCGGACGCCTGCACGCAGGAGCTGCGCGACGCTCTCGACGTTGTTCGCGGCAATCTGTTGGATCAAAAACTGATGGAAGACAAACACGAGCTCGTGCGCGTGCAGCTGCTGTGCAAGCTGATACGGCGTGACCGCATCACCACCACTAGCGGTGGGAGTAGCGAAGCTCGCGTGGTCCGGGGGAAAGCCAGCTGCAAGGAGCACGCGCACGGCGTCGGTCTTGCGGTTTGCAACGGCGACGTGCAGCGGCGAGCGACCCGTGACAGGATCAATGATCCGTCGCAGCTCGAGCTTTCCCTCTGCGTGGTCCGCGAGCGCTTTGAGCACATCGGAGCGACCGTGCTCGGCAGCAAGAAAGAAGCCGTCCGAGGCCTCGGCGAGTGCCTCGTCGTCGTCGATCGGATCGATCGTTGTTGTCGCCATCTGCAGTATTCCAATTGTCAAGTACTATCGACGTCGATATCAGCCGGTTGGTCGATAAATTTGACGATCTGATTGGCCATTTTGCACATCTGGCGTGATATACCGAATCAAAGCAAAACTCGAGCCAAATATTGACCCTTGCGACAGGGCTACAACGCATAGTAAGACCACAGGAGCGTGTCATGCGCGAATGAGTCTTTGTCTGTGCGTGAATGTACGCGTCTGTGCGTGTCTGTGCATGCATGTACGAATCTATTTATTTGTTTGTTTGTGTCTGTGCTTGTGCGAGTGTGCTTACACCTGTTCAAATGTGAGCGTCTGTGGTGTTTGAGGTGCACACAGATTAGATAGCAGCACCATCGTCGAGCAATTACCTCAAATGACAGCAACAGCGACATCGAGCCACTTGGTCCACTCCAGTGCCTTAGACGCGCCACCGTAGTGCACACCAACAGCTCGGACAGCTCGACGAGAATTTCCATCAGCACGTGGAGCTCTAGTACGAATCTGATGCATGTAAGCACATCCAGCTTAAACGGAAGGGGAACTCGCTCCAACACAGCAACGTCCAACAACATTAGCACAACCTGTACATGCGCCAGCAACACCAATGAGCACATTTGGGACTGTATGCACGGCTACAACGCACACAACAGGCGACAAAATGGTCTCGAGGACCCGCAGCACGCTATTTTCCACACCACCATCTACAAAAAAGACTTCACGCAGCTCATCGCAGTCGCCGATTCACCTGGCAAAGCGCAAGGCGCACTTTTGTCGTTGTCGACTCCACAGAAAGGGAAGAATCCTCGGGCAATCTCGTCGCCCCTCAATCATCGACGCGAACGCAAGTTCCGGCTCGCAGCAAAACAATACCGCAGGAACGGATTCTGCAGATACAAAAAATGACGGCGGTATCAACGAAATAACAGCAAAAGATCAGCAAAATGCAACTAAAGCAACAACCGGGACGGTGACGACAGCGACTAAACGGCGGCGAATGGGATAACAAGGGCGATGGAATAGACGATGTGAACGACGAATTGAAGACAACATTGAAGTACTGTCCTGCTCATTCTAGCCATCTTAAGCCATCTCGAAAGTGAACGCGTTGGAAGAGCGGCGCGAGTTTGGCAAGGCCAAATATTTTGCTCGTCGTTGATGGAGTCCCCTAGAAGCTTGAAATTTAGGCGTTTAAGAGTGGCCGGCGCACGTTCGCTCGCTCGATGACATGGCAAGATTCGGGCTGTCACCATTGTTCACTTAGCGGCAGCTGCTTGAACTGGAACTCTCCAGACTTCACCAACTGTACCGACTCGCTTACAGATCTCACTGACTTGTCGACAGATCACCGAAGAATCTATAAACTATACCGACTTATCCACCGACTTCACCGACTCTAGCACCAAAGTTTGCCGCACATTAGGATGGGAATGACCTTGACGACGACTCGAACGACTATTAGAACGACGGTAATATTTTAGGAAGTGCAGTGTAATTGTCTGCTTGGGCACCACAATTTGCTATGAGCGATGAAGGCGACGACTTCATCACAGGAAGTGAGGCGCCATAACTAGGAGGGTTCAATGTGGCATTTCTATCGACAAATTGGGCGAGCTCGACCAAGAGAAGTAATAGTGAAGAAGCGGTTGGTGATGATGAGCACTATGGCGCAGACAAAGTTTATGACAGGCAAAGTTACCGTCGGCCATCCAACAGCGACGCTCCAACAGTTTCGAGACTTTCTTTCGTCACATCCGCTGTCGTTGTCGTTGGATATGCCCATCGTAGAGGCAATCAGCGAGACGTTGACTAGTAGCATTAACAACAAACAACAAATAACTCGTTCAAGCGACGGGCAAAGTGGTCGAGCTTGCGTCCTTAATTCAGTTCATTCTTCTGGAAGCGCTGTTGATAAACTGTTAAGTTGCCAGAATCGCTCCGAGTGAAATAGACTCGACGATTGCTCGACAACAAGATTGTGGTGGCGTTCACGAATGTCCAGAAGTTCTTGTTGGGCTTGCAATTATGCGCACTTGGCACACATACACAAATGTTGTCTATGAACCTCACACAGCATCCGCATGGTACGTCAATTTTGATGTCAACTTGTTATCAAGAGTGATGACCATGAACGCTTCGATGACCCCAGGAGCGTACTGTCAATGATGAGAAGTTCTTGTTGTTGGACTTGCACTTATGCGCACTTGACATTCATGCTCAAATGTTGACTCTGAAGATCCAGCGGGAACGTACAGTCGACGATTCCATTCGTCAATATTCGTGGCACCTTCACTATAGTTGGTACTGATATTTTTGTTCTTGATCTGTTTACGCTCTCCTATCTCGAGTTTATTTTTAGCGTTTGGATTTGTTGTGTCGACTCGCAAAATCGGGAGCACTTGCCCGCGTGGCTGATCTTGTCCTCATCGGACCCGTGATTATCACTATGGCTCATGAGGCGCAAAAAAGTATGGCTTTGAAGGTACGAATCGAGGGTTTAGGAAACCCTGGGGCAACTTGTATTCTTCCCACTGGTTTGGTCCGAGAACAAAAGAGATAACTGGACTACTGTAGTCATATTATACGACGCACCACCGTCATGCTGTACGACGTCCAGAATATATCGAAACGCATCAATGAAGTAAAGGACCTGTTTCATTATACGCTGCTATATATGATCCCGCCCCAATACAATCTTCGCTTTACTACCTACTTAAACACGGACAATATGGGAGGAACCAACCCGTCATCATGAACCCGCCGTTGGACATACCCGCGTATGAGCTGGACCTCTTTCGCTACTTGACTTTCACCTAGCTATTTGTATCTAAAAAGTCTCCAGAAAGAGTAATTTGCTGCATCTTGTCTTTGTTTGAGTATATGTGTGTACTATCTTTCGTTTTTTCTACATCCGCCCTATTTGCTACATCGGTATTTACCTGTGAGGCTCTTGCGAATCTGTGTCAATCGGTGAGGTCTTTTGTATCTCTACTGAGTGCGTTGCACACGTCGCGCTGGTACTGGAAGCAGTGAATAAATGTATGTCGCGTTCGGGGGACTCGCGAGTCATGATACCATCACCATGCGCTGTGTGAGCATGTGAGTCTAGGAGAAAGCGGCGATAATATGTGTGACGATTCAGAATGTAACAAAAGTGGCCTGTCGATACACGCGAGTCATATGAAGCTTCCTATGTGTGGCGTGGCGTGCGTGTACGGAGTGTATGTGCATCACGGACGGGTAGTATGTGTGTGCGTGTATGATGATCATACGCGTATACAGCATGTTTGCATGTAGTGTGCACGGACGTTGCGCATGTGTCGTCGTGAAGATTGTGCGTCATGAAACAGGTGCAATCGTGGGGCATGCGCGGGGAATAAGAATGTGTGGTTGTGAAGCATGAGTGGGGTGTGTGGACAGCGGCGTTTATGGAGCGCGACGTAGTACTATAAAAAATGAAATGTGCGTGCTGTGTGTGCTTGCGTCATGTGTGCATGCTGTCATGTGTGGGTGCTATGTGTTGTCTGATGTCATGTGTATGTGCTGGTGATACGCGTGTGTGCTATCATGTGTGTGTGCTGTTATCTGTGTTCTGGTGTCATGCGTGTGTGCTGTGTGTGTACTGGCGTCAGTTTTGGTTACATGTATGCTGTCATGAGTGTTAGTGTTCATTATATCAATTGCTTTTTATATCGTGTAAATGCA
>JAADXH010000590.1:0-19786 GCA_023337595.1 Globisporangium camurandrum
CACTGCCATCATCACTGAGACGTCGTCTCGTGGCGATAGCAAACGCTGGAGCGATTAAAACCCACTTTTCGCTCTTGGTCGCCTACAGCCACGAATGTGGACTCGCTCTGCTCGACAAGTGTCCCCAGACTGTACGTAGCGTTCGTGTGGGATGCGAAACCACCGCAATCGACTCGCAGTGCATCCAGCATACCGACGGTGCGATCGAATGCTCGTGCTTCAGTTTGGGTAACGCGAGTTGTCGTCGGTATTTCGCCGTTTACAGACAGACCACGCTGTAATGTTGCTTTGAGCGCGGCGCGTGATTTCTCCGACGCCTCGAGACTGGTGATAACGTTTGTTCGTGGGTACGCAAGAAGCAAAACCTAAAATGGCTTCGACAAGACGATCCGGACGTCGTGCGAGCCGTTTTCTAGTACATTTCGATCCTGGGCTTCATTAGAAGAAGCGTTCGACTGGTACGTGTATTTTGAACTTCGCACAACAACGGCAAGCGGACGACCGCGCCACTCCAAAGCCAAGAAGAGAGGCATGTGAAACAAACGATGCAAGAAACGCGTGCACTCGTGGACATGGTAGCGGAAGGAGAGATACCATTAACACTGCATGGATTACATAACAGTATTGATGCGGCACCACTTACATTGGCGAGCGCGCCATCAACGATCGAGGCACACACGGACGCCACAAAATGCGACCGCAATGCCTTCTCGTCAAATCCGGCGTAAACTTTCTCACTGCTGCCAACATTCTCTGTATTCTACCCGTGACGTTGCTGATAAAGTCTTACAGCACAGCAGAGACATTGAGGATCTGATCGATTAAGCCTCTGCGCGACGACGACATCGTCGTGAAGCAGCTAGGAATTGTGACATTTTTTACCTTCCAAAATTCGTGTAATGCGGACGTGGCATTCGTGCTGCCGCATCCTGCACAAAGCACACCTTTTGTTCAATTGGTTCGACGCGTTCGACATCAGTCTGCTGTCTCCTCAAAGACTTGAGTTCGAGAGATCGGTGCGCGAAACCATTCAGTCATCACTTGCCTCAATTATAATGCGCGGCATAGCGTACATTGATAGCGAAGCGCTCTCGATGGCGGATCAGTTCGGCTTTGCTGATCGACAGATGATCACCGATGCAGCGCTATACGCAGCATGCCGGGCGGCTGGAGTGAACTGCCGGTGCGTGCCGCGTGCGTCTCTGTGTGCATGGATGAGTACCTGCGCTGGTAGCACGGACTACATCGCACACGTTCACTTTTGTAGTTGTGGGCTGCGACTCGCTATCTGCTGCCACGCTTGTGGCTTGCTATGTGCGTCATCTTCAAGTTGTTTGCATTTGTTTCCGCCTTGTCGTGCTTGCAACAAAGTTGCATCGTGCTAGTGTACACGAAGACTGATAACATGTCGCATGTGGCCGTGCACTCGTCTGGTCAATACACCCAATACAAAACTACTGTTTATTTCAAAGATCCGTAAGAATGTGTGAGATGTCAGAGTACCCGTGTACAAGTGGCACATTCCTCACATACATCGATAGTGAGCAAAGTTATTTCCCAGGAATTAGGTTTTTCAAAATAGAAACCTCGCATATTTGTAAAATGTAAGCTCCAGGTATCAGATCCTCACACTGTAAATACCGAGAATCAGTTTTTTTCGCGCGTAATTACGCTTCTGGTGCAGAGAAAGTACAGTAGCTTGGTGAGGTTAGTGAGCGCCTATAGATATCGCTGTAAATTGTGTCATGCTAAGTCTGTTGTTGAGTTGTCATGCTGCAGCATGGCGTTCAAAGGACCATCAGCGTATATTTCTACGTTTGGACGATTTTCGTGTGCTTGTTTGCGGGTCTGGCTGTCTTGACCAACCAATTGCAAGGAAAACAAGATGGTGAGTGAGCTCCGATTTGTACCAAGCGCGCGCGGTGATATTGACTGCGCACCGGTTAGAGTTTGCCGAACGGAGCTGAGACGTAGGTTGCAGCTCTGTTGTGTTGATTCCGGCGTTGCATTCAGGGATCAGATGACGAACCACCGACGATTGGTTGACGCTTGACATCGAGACCATTGTCAAGTGTCCAAGCCGACTCGATTCGAGTCGGAGCTGCTGAGAATGGCGGTTCCATCAAGATGTGAAGGCTCTATGCCGATTTGATCTGCTTCAAGGTGAGTGCATGCCTGCTGCTGCATAGGTTCTTTGGTGTGTCGTAATGACAGCATGGCTGAGTTGATACACTTGCCCGTGCTTTGCAAGTGAAGCCGTTACGTCTGTCGTAATGCTGAGTTGCTCAGTCAAATAAGATTCGCATTTGCTGACAAAGCGCTCGTTCATGGTGTTTTGCTCTCGAATTGCTCAAGTGCACGAGGCATTGCCTCAGCACACACCGAACCAGACGACGAGCAGCGCTATCAGCTCGATGACCTCTCACACGACTCGAGGAACTCACCCACGCTGTGGACAATTGCGTCGAGATGTCGAGATGGCCAAGCACGCGAATCTCGAGCCCGTCAGACTGCAACGCATTTGCGATTTCGCATCGTGAAGCACACACAATTCGACTCAACGATCGGATCCATCACTTTCTCACTTCTCCGCGCATCCATCACCGTCAACCATGCGCACTCGCCACTGGGCGGCTCTCGCACTCGCTGCGATTTATGCGTGCCACGCTGATGCTTCGACCATGCAGCAGGCTCCAAAGGAGCAGCTCGTGAAGGAACTCGCAACCGTGACTGCTGCCAATACCTCGGTAGTCGCGGCAGTCGAAGCTGCAAACGTCGCGCTTGGTGGCGACACGCACTCAATCGTCAACACGATCGACGACAGCGCGTGCGTGTTCAAGTGGCGCCAGTTTGCGTGCGTCCCAACTGCGTACTGTTCGTACCAGTACCGCTTTGGCGACCTGACGCTCGACCAATCCTGTCGCCTCGCGACGAGCAGCGTCGGTCGCTTGCCACAGCAAGTGCACTTGGCGTTTGCAGGCGACGTCGTCGGTACTGGCATGACGATCTCGTGGACAACGTACACAAAAGTTGACGACCCCGCCGTGTGGATTGGTAAATCCGTCGAGTCGCTTGCGGTACCAGCGCCAGCAGCAGTCAAGATCAACGTGCGCTCGTACTACCAAGAAGGCTCGTACGCACTCTATTCGTACCACGCAACGGTCACGAACCTCTCGCCACGGACGACGTACTACTACAAAGTCGGGTCGCAATCGCAGCCGGACTTCCAGAGTCGCGCAGCAACATCTGCGTCGTTCACGACTGCACGGTCGGCGAGCGCAGACGAGACGTTCGAGATCGCCGTCTACGGGGATTTTGGCGTCGACACGGAAGCGAAAGAGACGCTCGCGTACGTCAACACGCAGCTCGTGGCCCGCAAAGTCGATTTTATTTATCACATCGGGGACATTTCGTACGCGGATAATGCGTTTTTGAGTGCGTCGGAGTTCTTTGGGTTTTTCTACGAAGAGACGTACAATCGATGGATGAATGCGCTCACGCCCGTGATGCAAGCGCTGCCGTACATGGTGCTAGTGGGGAACCACGAAGCCGAGTGCCACTCCCCTGCGTGCATCGTATCGAACGCGAAGAAAGACGCGTTGGGGTACTACAACGCATACAATGCGCGGTTCCAGATGCCATCGGCTGAGAGCAACGGCGTCAAGAACATGTGGTACTCGTTCGAGCACGGACCACTGCACATCACGTCCGTATCGTCCGAGACGGACTATGCGACAGCGCCATCGAATGCGTACTTGACCGGTCGGACCTACGGCGGCTACGGCGACCAGCTCGCGTGGCTCGAAGCCGACTTGAAGAAAGCCGATGCGAACCGCGCGAACGTCCCGTGGATCATCGTCGGCATGCATCGCGCGATCTACACGCTCGACAAGTGCGACGCACGTGGGAATCCGACCGGTGAAGCATTGGCCGTACAAAAGGGCTTTGAAGACTTGCTGCTCAAGTACAAAGTTGACGCAGTCGTCGCCGGTCACGTCCATACGTACGAGCGCCACTACCCGATTGCACGCAACCAGCCAGTGCTCGACGGCGTGTCGCCTGACCGCAAGGTCTACACGAACCCGAAAGCGCCAGTGTACATCACAACTGGCGCCGCAGGGAATAGCGAAGGTCACCAGACGTATGACGTGGCAAACATTCCGTGGAACGTCGTGATCGATATTGTAAACTACGGCATCTCGCTGCTCGAAGTGAACCGCACAGCGCTCACGTGGCGCTACGTTGCAACTGCGACGGGCGCAGTGGTGGACGAGTTTACGATCGTCAAAGCGTAGAATCGAATCGTTGGTGTGGAGCGTGATAGGATAACTGAGCGAGTAGCATAGCACGAGTACTGTCGACTGCTTGATAATTTGTGAGCTTGACCAATTATATGGAACGTCACTGAAAACGCGTCTAATAATATGGAGCAATATGAATACCGGTAAATCACACCTTAAACAGGACCACTATACAATGACATGTTAATCTGGAACAACAATCAAAACCGCTACAATACATATTGCAAACTTGCGTTTTGGACAAGGCGAGCACTCGCGCCAACATGAGCGGCAAACGTATTCGTTATCTATTCGCAAATATCATTCACGTATTGCTGCCTGTGCTTCTCTCTCTATGTTGCTGCCCCGCTTACACACTTGTCTCTTTCTAGCATATTGCTAGTTCGTCTCACTTCCGGCTCTCTTGCTCAACTTACTTGCCGAACCGACGCTTGCGGCGGTTGAACTCCACAATTGCAGCGTGCAAGTCGGCTTGCGTCATCTCAGGCCAGAGCTTGTCGACAAACAGCAATTCGGCGTACGCGAGTTGGAACAACAAAAAGTTGCTCAAGCGCAACTCCCCGGACGTCCGCAGCAACAGATCTGGGTCTGGCAAGTCCGCAGTCAACAAATGTTGCCGCACGAGCACTTCGTCAATCGCATCGACTGCAACCGCACCCCGTGCAACGTCGGTGGCAATCAATTTACATGCATTCACGATCTCATTGCGTGCGCCATAACTAATGTGCAACATAACAGCAAACGAGCAAGTCAGCAATGTGCAAATGTTGCCAAAAAATGCAAAAACAACAACAAATGTCGCACCTGACGCAAATGTTGAGGTGAAATGCTTTGCACGCACGCGTTTGGGCTTCGATGGTTGCAATTGCAGCCACAATGTGCGGCGGAAACTTGTGCCCGTCGGACACTAACACGCGGACTTGGACGTCGCGCTTGAGCGCTTCGGGGACGATCTCGTGCATGAACTGGTCAAACAACCCCATGAGTGCATCGACTTCTGCAGGCGCGCGGCTCCAATTCTCGGTCGAGAACGCATACACCGTGAGCACCTCGATGCCCGCATCCAAGCACCAGTCAGTGAACGCAACGAGCGTCTTGCTGCCGTCCGAGTGGCCGCGAACGCCGGAGCCGTACTTGGCTTTGCCGAAGCGGCGATTGCCGTCCATGATGACTGCAATGTGGCGAGGGATCTACGCAATGGAGAAAGAGTGTGAGGCAAACGAAGAGGATGCAATAGACACACAGACAGCCATACCGTCAGGTTGTCGAGTGGATTGTTGCTATTGTTGATGTTGTTGCGAGCGTGTAGCAGCGCAGTCGTTGGTTTGCGTGATGTGACGACGCCACAAAGACGCGCAGCGACGCGCCATGCGATTGCTGGGACGCGCACTTCGACTTGCCACTGGAGCTTGTGCTCGAGGCCACTGACGACCGAGACGCTCACGAGCGTGAGTAGGAATACGAGCACGAGCGGCATGCCAGCGAGCCACCAGAGCTCGAACCCGTTGTGGAGCGTCTGTGCCCAGTCCCCGGCGCCGGAGCGCTCGAGCTCAAGGCCATGGAGCGTCTCGCGCCGGTATGCTTCGCGAAAGCCCGTGAGCAATCCGCTCGTGTTTTCGTCCATCGTTGGTTGTTGTTGTGCACACGTGTTGCTGCCAATCTGTCGATGGCGTTGCGTTCGTCCACGTCCTCACGTCCTCAATTTGCGACTGAGAAATTTTTTATAAGAAAAACAATATTGTTGCCAATCACACGTTTTCAACCAACAGTCACACATGATGGGCATCACAATGCGGTCGATCGCTCTATCACGCGTGTGGCTGCGTCGCGTGCCATTTAGCAGCAGCAGCAGCACTCGTGCACTTAGCACACACAGTGACAGCATCGATGCCAGCAGCAGCAACAGCAGCAGCAGTACACCAAGCGGCTCGCGGCGGTTCCGGCAGCACGTGAACCCACTGGCGCAGCAATACCGCACGCCGATCCCGATCCCACACTGGCCGAGCGTGTTCGCCGACCCGTCGCTGCCGATTCACCTTGACATTGGCTGTGCGCGCGGCAAGTACCTCATGCAAGTCGCAGGCGCGAACGCCTATGCGCGCAACTACGTTGGCGTCGAGATCCGGCAGAACGTAATCCACGACGCCCAGCGCGAAGCCGCAACGCGCGGACTCGCGAACCTCGCGTTCATCCACGCAAACATGAACATCCAGCAGCAGCTGCTCTTGCCAGCACTGCCAGCTGCTGTCGAGAGCGTCTCGATCTTCCACCCGGATCCGTGGATGAAGAAGCGCCACGTCAAGCGCCGGCTCGTGACCGATGCATTTGTGACGGAGCTGGCGGATCTGTTAGCGCCTGGTACGCCGATCTACGTCCAGACCGACGTATATGAGCTGTTTGCGTACATGGTCGACGTGTTTGAGCACTCGAAGCGCTTTGCGTTCGACGCATTGGAGACAAATCCACTCGGAATTCCAACCGACCGCGAAGCGTTTGTGTGCGACCAGCAACAAGGTGCGATCTATCGCGTTCAGTTTATTGTCCAAGCAAAACAACAATAGGCAATATGAGTGATGTTGGGTAGCACAACAAGCAGGCAGAGAGACAGGTAGATGAATAGATGAATAGATAGATGTACACATGAATCGATCCAATCTATAGGGTTGTAAGCTGCGCAATCGCAAGAGGCAGCGCTTGCCCCACGCCTCATTTGATATAACCAAGTCTACGAATGAAATCGGTTTGTAAAGCTTCCCTAGTCGCTTGTATACCTGCAAGCGAGGCAGTGCATACGTAGTGTAGCCACACTAATTGCAAACAATATTCTTCCTAACATATCGGGGTTACCAATATATTAGTTGCGTTCACTGGTATTTGCCATCTGCCAGAGAACATCTAACATACTTTGCCAGAGATATTTCGTGTGACTGCCCTTTGTATGGAAATTGCAAATCGCAGTGACCAAACGACCAGAAACAACACATCACTGGGCGAACATGAGCGCGACTGCAAGCACTGCGCGCGCTGATGCCGCAGCGACTGCGGTGGCAGCGATTGCCGAGTCGACAGCGCCACCCCCTACGAAGAAGCATCGCGCGCCACGCGACGTCGCTCCGATCGACACGAAACCGAGCGCAACACCATCGTCGTCGTCGCTGTCCACACTGCCGACTGCCCCCACGACACCGTCGACGAGCGGCGGCGCGAAAGCGACCGTGAAAGCGAAATTCTGTCTCAATTGTCAGAAGGAACTCGCACGCAACATCCGAATCACGTGCGTCGAGTGCGTATCGCCGTTGACGCACCGGCCGCTGATCGAGCTCTGCGTCGAGTGTTTTGCGGTCGGCGTCGAGCTCGGCGACCACAAGAAGACGCACAAATACGCCGTGTCCGACTGCCTCGCATACCCGATCGTACGAGAGTCGCGCACCTATGCGCAGACGCTACGGGACACTTCGACTAGTAGCAACAGCAGCACGACAGCCGCTCCTGTCGCAAATGGAACGGCTGTAGCGAGTGCAGCATCGACGCCACAGCAAGACGCAACCACGACGCCTCCGCCTTCGACGCCTGCGCCAATAGCAACCGCTAGCGACTGGACCGCCGACGAAGAGCTGCTGCTGCTGGATGCAATCGAGATGTTTGGCATGGGCAACTGGCGCGACATTGCAGAACACGTTGCGAGTAAATCCGAACGCAAGTGCGAAGCGCACTATGTTGGTGCGTACTTGTCTGCAAGCGACCGCATGCCGCGCTTTCTCGACGATGCAGCAGTAGAGACCGACAATCTATCGGTAGAAGCAACAACAACGCATGCGTTTGTTCGATCGATCGATTCCGCATCGACGAATTCGAAAGTTGCACTTGCACCGCCTGTCGCACTTCAACTTCAACCTTCAATTCCGCACTCGTCATTGAATACAACAACAACAACAACAACGAGTGAATTAGCCGGGTATATGCCACTGCGCGGTGACTTTGACGTCGAATTCGACAACGAAGCCGAGTTGATCGTTGCGGACTTGGCATTTGACGATGCCGACCATCCAACCGAACGCGCGCTCAAGCTCCAAGTGCTTGCGCTGTACAATGCAAAGCTCGACGAACGCGAACGCCGGAAGCGCTTCGTGGTCGAACGCGGTCTCCTCGATTACAAGCGCCACCAATTGACCGAACGGCGCAAACCGAAAGACGAGCGCGAGCTGATTGCGCAATTGCGACCGTTTGCGCGCTTCCAGACGCCCCACGAACACGATGCGTTTGTCGAAGGGTTAATTCACGCAACGCGGTTGCGCAAACAGATTCTGTTACTCCAAGAATACCGCAAGAACGGCGTCCGGACGCTCAGCGAAGCGGAATTGTACGACGTCGAACGCAAGCGGCGCGAGACCGAACAAGCGCTCCAGCGCCAACGCGACAGTGCTGCATACTTGTACGAGACGAACCGCCCAGCAGGCGCGAGCAGCCGTGACCGCGCGAGTCGATGGTTGAATCGCGAGCATCCAGAGACGGCTGCTGGCGGCAACAGTGGCGCGACGACAGCTGGAGGCACTGCGACAAACGACAGTCGAACGCGCGGTACCGCACAGACGTCGAGTGACCATAGCGCAACAACTGCAGCAAATGCAAACGCAACCGCACCACCGTCGCTGATCGACGGCGCACCGGGGTGTCACTTGCTGACGCCACAGGAGAAATTGCTGTGTGCGAAGCTCAAGCTGTTGCCCAAGGTATTGTATATTGGTTTTAGTATTGCTACCATACTGTGTATTGTATTGGTATTGTCTTGTTGTACTCATATTTGTGGATTGTGTATTGTCATTAGCACTACCTCGTGATCAAAGATGCGCTCGTGCGCGAATGTTTCCGTTTGGGGTACTTGTCGAAGAAAAACGCAAAAGAAATCGTCAAGATCGGTACGATTGGCGTATTGTACGTGTTGTAACAGTGTGATGGGGGTACTGACAATAATTATTGTTTTTTGCAGATGTGAGCAAAACCGGCCACATTTATGACTTTTTCGTCAAATGTGGATGGATCAAGACCGAAAGTGCAACACCGAAAGGTTTGTGTTTTGTGACGAACTGACTCGTTTGCTCTGGCTCTTTCGGTCTGACTCACACTGTTGTGCATTTGTCTGTAGTCTCTGTCCCAACGACATCCATTGCGTCCAAGACAGCAGACGCTACTGCTGCTGTTAGTACTGCAGCATCGATTGGACCAACGCCGATGTCTTCAGAAGCGAAAGCAACGCCTTTGAAAGCAACACCAACGAAACAAACGCCAGCAAAAGCAACACCATCAGGAAAGACGACACCTTCCGGCAAGACGACACCTGCAAAAGCAACAGCTGCAAGTCCAAGGACGACGCCACTGAAGCGCAAAGCGAGCGACATGAGTACCGATGCTTCTTCTGCCACGACGGACGAGACGACGACGAAACCGGCGACAACGACAAGTTGATTTGTGTGTGTAGGTGGCGATTGTTGTAGGAGGGCGAAACGTCGATCGTTAGTCTTGCGTCTCTCATATTACTCGGTTGAATACATTAGTTGGTCTTCGAGAGTTGCTGTGTTTCGATTGTTGTTATAATTCGTGACTGTGGATGGTACCGATCGGTATTTTAATTCGTAATATGTAAATATATAACTATGTGCTACTTTATTTGTTGTTTCTTTGTAAGAACATATATTCTGGCGATTATTGCGATCATCATCATCAACACGCCAGACAAGACGACGACGATTCCTGCGCGAGAGCTATGAGCATCTTGGACGAGATCACGACGCAGCGCCGCGCTGACATTGCGCTCGCAAAGCAGCACGTGTCGGCGGACGCACTGCGCGACCAGATCCGTGTGCTGGAGAGCACACTCGGACCCGCACTCGACGTGCTCGATCGACTCAATGCGCCAGCGGTAGGCGATTGTTTTTGGCACGAAAGCAGCAATGGCACGGCCCCACACACAGCCCCACCTAACGCATTGCATGCATCTACGCACACAGAAAGCTGGCTGGTCGAACATTGCGCTCGCAGCCGAGTTCAAGCGCGCAAGCCCGAGCAAAGGTGACATTGCAGTCGACCTCGACATCCACGACCAAGCGCGACAGTACGCAGCAGCCGGCGCGAGCATGATCAGCGTGCTCACGGAGCCGAAGTGGTTCAAAGGCTCGCTTGGCGATTTGCGCAACGCACGTGACGTCGTTGCTGCAGTCGCCCATCGTCCTGCGATCCTCCGCAAAGACTTTATTGTCGACGTGTATCAGTTGTTGGAAGCGCGTGCGCATGGCGCTGACTGCGTCTTGCTGATCGTTGCGATCTTGACGCCTGCGGAGTTGCAGAAACTCATTCAGGTGTGTGTTGATAGGTTGATATGTTGCAGTGACCATCACTCTAATCGCGACTGATGATGCTGTGGTGGCTGTTCACTAGGCGACGCTCGCGCTTGGGATGTGCCCACTGGTTGAAGTCAATAGCGTCGATGAACTCGACATTGCGTTGGAAGCAAATGCGCGGTACGTCGTCTTTTCCATTTTGTGTGTGCACTGACTCTCTGTTGTGGTTGTACGAAGCGACTACCAGTATTCGTACTTCACGCAAAGCGTACTTACTGATGAACGCACTTATTGGCATACGCACTGATTGAAACCGTACTTACTGACGTACGTACTTACTGCAATACGCACTTTGCAGTCTCATTGGCGTCAACAACCGGAACCTCACGACGTTCCAGTTGGACGTCGACACGACTGTGCGCGTTGCGACAGCGATTCAAGCGCGTGGCATTGCATTGAGCCGTGACGGCGTCACGCTGTTTGCGCTCAGTGGCATCCACGCGCGCGCTGATGTCATCAAGTATGCAGAGTGCGGCGCGCGTGGCGTCCTCGTCGGCGAGTTCCTCATGAAAAGCAGCGACGTTGCGTCGACGATCGATCAGTTGTTAAGTACGCGTCGCCGCAGTTCGCGCGACACGAGCGACTTGGGGCTTCAACCGCTTGCGAAGATCTGCGGTGTTACAAATGCCGCTGATGCGCTTGTCGCATTACGTGCAGGTGCGAATTTGATCGGTATGATCTTCGTCCCTGGCTCGAAACGCTGTGTCGAGGTGGACGAAGCGAAGAAAGTCATTGCCGCTGTACGACAATACGGCGAACGCACGGGTCCAGTGCTCCCAGCAGCACTTGCGGGTGTTGCAAATGCAACAAATGCAACAAATGCAAGCGAGTGGTTCCAAGCGCATGCGACTGCATTGCGGCAAGTGTGTGCGCGGTCGCCACTCGTCGTCGGTGTGTTTGCAAACGCAACCGCTGCTGCAATGAACGCAGTCGCAAGCGACGTCGGACTCGACTTGGTCCAGCTCCACGGCGACGAAGGGTTTGCGATCTGTGCGGATGTGACAATCCCAACGATTCGGGTGTTGCATTTGCCAGGGACTGTGAACACCGACAGCGTCGACGCGGAAGCGATTTTGCAACACGTCGAAAGTGGTACGTGGGTGTGTAATTTGGCTGTGTTACAAATGATTTGTGACTTGTGCATTGCAACATGTTGCAAAATGGAACGATGCCACAAATTCGTGTTGGATGCTGTGGAACGAAGATATGACACATGGGATGTAGCATTTGTTGCAAACTGACACTGTTACAAAATGTGCATGCGCAACAACTACCCTACTTACACAGGTCTTGCCAACTTTTTGCTGCTCGACACGAGCGTGAAAGGTCAACAGGGCGGCACTGGCGTGACGTTTGACTGGCGCATTGCTGCATTGTTCAGCCAAGCGCGGTTGCCGTGTCTCATGGCCGGCGGCCTCACGCCGGAGAACGTGTTGAAAGCGATTGGCGTCGCGCGGCCACTCGGTGTGGACGTGAGTAGCGGCGTCGAAACGAAAGACGCGCCAGGCGTGAAAGATGCGGACAAAGTCACGCGGTTCGTGAAAGCCGTGAAGGACTTTTTGCTCGTTGCGTCGCTCAAGATCGACGAAGAGGAGACGTAGAGCCAGACGTGGATTGTCGATTGCGGATACATGACATGCATATATGTGCGAGGAAAACGCTGTTTGAGCGTGCTGGTGTGTCGCAACTGCACTGATCGACCTAGCAAGTTGTAGAAAAGTTCTATGACTCAAAGTTGCAAGCAAGCAAGAACGATAGGACTACACATTCAGCTAATTCATTGCTCGACTACTTACTCATTCAATTTTTACCACTACTCGTTCATGCATTCAATCACTCATATGCATCACATCGACTCGATCTGGGAGCTCAACCGCTGTGCACCATGGTGCGTCCGCCTTGACGAACGCGCGGCACCGCTTGGCCCACTCGATCCTCATCGCTGTAGTGTTCTTGCTGAAGTGTGCTGTGCATGTGTTGATGCAAATTGCAAATTGAGGGTGTGTGAGGTGTGAACACTTTTATCGCTACAACAACAGTGATATATATTTCTATAAGTGGAGTGACAAAATGCAACATATCGGGTGTGTCCTTTGATATATATTCATGATTTCTTTTCTCACAACCTACACTGAATTTACACATAGTCGCTCAAAGATTGTAGATCGCAACAATTTGATGTGCTTGGAACAAATCAAAATTGCACGATAGATTTCGTTTTCTTGCTATGTCAAAATTTGCAGTTTTGTGTTGTTATCCGGAAATCTACAGTGAAAATATACCACATAGTATACAGTAATACTTGACAGAGATTGCATACAATATTTGTAGATTTGCAGGAATTTTTTTTTTGATTTCGCAGTACAAACAAATGAGTGTGCTGCCTGATTGCTTTCACAACGATGTTGTAGCTTGTAAGCACATGCAAAGCGAGTCCGTGATTCGGGGTAGTATCAACGTGAAGCGGATTCAAGAACACGACTTGATTGCTGTCACAGCGAGCAGTTGCTTTCCTTGCCTCGAGAGTGGTGCGGCCAGCTTGCACCTTGCGTGTCACTGAACGAAGTGCACGGCAAGCACCACCGGGAATACATGCACCACTCGAGTACGTGGTGGCGCGGGAACCGAGCCCACAGGAGATTGGCGGCTGTTGGGTTTGGTGTTGTCTCGCATGATGTGCATGTCGGTAGCTCAAGGACGTTGTAATCACACTCGATGGCATCACGGCGATAGATCGAAATCCGTTTTATCGTACGTGCGAGTTGTTGCTCCACAGGCTTTGCTGGTCTGGAGCACCTCAAGACGTTTGTCAATTAAGAGAGTATAAAGTGAACAAAGTAAAGTGTTAAGCATAAAGTGAATGAATACAGCGAGTGTTACGACTGCAGCTCGTTGGTTCAGTAAGCTATGCGATACTTACTGTACGTCGATCGCTATGCCTCTGTAGTCGCGCAGCAACACATGTATTGATACGAACGGCGTCGATGTTTGCAGCAGCCAATACGGCATCAAGTCGGACTCGACGATTCAGCATGATTGGATGGATGTTGCACAGTCAGCTTGATATGCTAACATTAATAGTGTTTTGACTTAGAGTATATCCACCAATCACAACAGAATTTGCCAATATTTATCCTGATTTCAAAAAGAAAAAGCAAATGACATTTTATCGTTTCATCGATTTGTTCTTTGCCTTCTCTCTTTTTACTATGCCACATACTAAAATCAAATCAAAGCGGCAAAACTGGCATCTAAATTCTTGTTCAGCAAATTCCATTCATTTTGTCCTAGCAAATCCGCTGCACTTTGGTAGGACATGACAAGCCACTTTAACTCCGAGCCTGATCATGATGATCAGGGGTCGGACGCACTTGCTGTGCATTGCTTGCACAGAACATGCTCTGCTGCGACTGCTGGAATTGCTTTTCAACCATGATCTTCAACAATGCAGGCCAGCGTTTCACGTGTCGCACCCGCAAAACGGCCAGGATGTCGATGAGCACTGTGCTGTTTCTCCTCGCAATGTGCTACAACTTTATGAACTCCTGTGACATCATCGCCACTGGACGAATCTGACGTTCCCGGCTGGCGCTCTCGTTTGCATTGCCGGCTTCTGTCCTTCGCGCAGCGCATTGATCGTGTACAACCAGCAATCCCAATCCATGTTACCTGCAAATCTCGCAGCAATTCGCACCAATCAAATCTACCGACGCATTCGCTGCTCAATTATCAGACATGGTGGGACGTGCGCACAAGGGTTGAAGCAGTCATTGCCGAACCAAACACAAACGCAATCTTCATTCCGCGGGGCCGTCACTCATGTCGTACGATCATCAGATCATCAGCGTTGTTGGTGTACGTGAATACATACTTGTCGTACGTACGACTGCAAACTTGCAGCTTTTCAGCTGTTCAGACTTCATACTTCATGTTGGCGCTACGGCCAACAATCGACAGATCGACATTCTTTCTACAGCTGCGCATTTTTCCAACACCACCACATTTGGCTCGTGCGATAGTACACACGTCGTCGTGATTCCCAGTGTGCACATGTGCACGAGAGAAAAGCCTACGAACATCGTAGGCATTCAGACAGCTCCAAGGCGGACGACGCCAACAACCAAAAGCGAACACCAGATCTGCCAGTGCGCACGAGCAGCTCACATCGGCTTTTGCCTCGAACAACACAAGTCTTTCCAGTCTTTCCGGTCTTTCCAGCCCTCCCCAGACCACCTGTCGCATCAACCATGAACGTCCGCGTCGCGACTCTCGTAGCAGCGATTGCAGCGCTCACAACCGGCACTGCGTTCGCTGGCTCCTGTCCGTTTGGCTACGATGCACAGGCAGCGCTGCCAGGTCAGGACCGGACGATCTCGAGCGAGCAATATGCCAGCAAGCACTGTGACGTGATCAATTACGACCTCGTCAAGAAGGACTTGCTCGTGCTCATGACGGACTCGCAGGACTTTTGGCCGGCGGACTTTGGGCACTACGGCGGTCTCATGATCCGCTTGGCGTGGCACTGCAACGGCTCCTACCGGTCATCTGATGGTCGCGGTGGTTGCGACGGCAGCCGCATCCGGTTCAACCCCGAGCGGAGCTGGGCCGACAATACGAACCTCGACAAAGCGCTGACGCTATTGGAGCCGATCAAGCACAAATACGGCACGAGTCTGTCGTGGGGCGACCTCATCGTATTGGCCGGGAACGTTGCCATTGAGAGCATGGGCGGTCCGGTCCTTGGCTTCTGCGGCGGCCGGCGCGACGACGCCGACGGGACGAACAGCCTCCAGCTCGGTCCGACGCCGGAACAAGTCGAAGTCGCGCCGTGTGCGGTCAACGGCGCGTGCAAAGCGCCGCTTGGACCTACGACGATCGGCTTGATTTACGTGAATCCAGAAGGTCCGATGGGGAATCCGGACCCGACGCTCTCGGTCGCAGACGTGCGCGATACGTTTGCGCGCATGGGCATGAACGACCGGGAGACCGTTGCGCTCATTGGCGGCGGCCATGCGTTTGGGAAGACGCACGGCGCGTGTCCAACCGGCGCAGGTCCCGATCCGACGCAGAACCCCGACCATCCGTGGCCTGGAACCTGTGGTGACGGACCGTCGAAAGGCAAAGGGAACAATACGTTCACGAGCGGCTTCGAAGGCGCGTGGACGTTCACGCCGACGAAATGGGGCAACGGCTACTTTCGAGGCCTTACGGGCTTGCAGTGGGAGAAGTTTATGGGCCCTGGAGCGCACAACCAGTGGCGGCCGGTGCCGGACACGACGCCACCCGTGCGGATGCTCACAGCCGACATTGCGCTCTTGAAAGACGCGTCGTACTTGGCGCTCTCGAAGGAGTTTGCGGCGAATTTGACGGCATTAGACGACGAGTTTGCGCATGCGTGGTACAAACTCATGTCGCGCGACTTGGGGCCACGGGCGCGCTGCCGCGGGAACGACGTGCCACCTGCGCAGCCGTTCCAGAACCCTTTACCAGCACCACCAGCGAAACTCCCAAACTTCCAGGTTGTGAAGCAAAAGATCCAGGCGCTGCTCCGAAGCGACTGCAGTGGCCTCGTGAGCGACACGACGCCACGTGGGAAGCACTACAACGGCGCGTTGTTTGTCCACGCAGCGTGGCAATGCGCGTCGACGTTCCGTCTGACCGACTACGCTGGTGGCTGCAACGGCGCGAAGATTCGATTTGCACCGCAGAAAGACTGGCCATCGAATGCAGGTGTTGATTTGATCATCCAAGCGTTGGAGCCGATCAAGAAGCAATTCCCAACGCTTTCGACCGCAGATTTGTTGGTCTTGGCGGCAGAAGTCGCGCTCGAAGACGCCGGCGCCAACGACGTGGCGTTTGTAGGTGGCCGTGTCGATGCGCTCGATGGCTCAGGCGTCGATCATTTGGCGCCACGTACGTACTACGCGAGTGCGCTGATTGCCGTGCGCGACAGCATGAAGGTCGCTGGCTTGAGCAAGTACGACGCCGTGGCGCTTGCGGCGCGGCCACGGAGTCTCGTGCAGCAGAAGCGCTTGGGCTTTCGAGGCTCGTACACGAACGACCCGTCGACGCTCTCGAATGCGTATTTCAAGGTCTTGTTGCGTGAAAAGTGGGTCAAAGTGTCCAAAAACGAGTTTATGGCGGATGGGAAGCGCGACGTTTTTATGATGGACACGGACGTTGCGCTGCTCGAGGACCCGGCGCTCAAGGCCGTCGTGCAGGTCTATGCGACGAACAACTACGTCTTCAAGCAGGCGTTCACGGCCGCGTGGCACAAGTGGATGACAGCGGATCACTTTCGCACCGATGGGGATGGTTACTAAGCAGGAGCAATTTTGGAGGGAGTTACTAGTATGTAGCTACGCGAGTTACGAGTTACTTGGAACCAATGGAGTCATTGAATGTTATATTTGCTGGTTTTGATTGTTGCATCTACATGTGATTATAAACTGTTGGTGATGACGCATTGGTCGAGCGTGTGCGCGTAGTATGTTGGTAGCTGACTACAATAAAGAGAGAGAGAGTACAAGAAAAAGGAGCTACAGTATCATGTGTGTGTGAATGTGACTGTGTCGTGTGTTATGCTGGCTTTTGTGCTATTTTGTTTCGTAATAAGAGTAGTTTCCATAATTTTCGTATCTTTTATCAACACTTGACGTTTATTCTATTGCTTTTTTGTTTGTATGTATTTCCATTTTTGTATCGGATTTTAGACAGGAGCTCAAAAAATTAACTCGAGGTACAATCTATCCAAAAAATTACACGACCCCTTTGTATTGGAGCCAACACACTGGTAGTACCACTCTCGAGACAGGAAAGCAGCTGTTAGCGGTGGCAGCAATCAAGCCATGATCACGAATTAGCTTCATGTGACACTACCCCGAATCACGGACTTGTGTTGTCTCTTTTCATGATACAGCTTTGTTTCGACGAACGGTGAGGCAGCACACTCGTAAATATTTGCTGTGCTTGTGCCAATAGAGTCCTCTGGAACAACACAAGAACGTGATATCCTGGTATACTTGATATATTATGTGTAAACTTAAACCTTTGTATGCAATTAAAATACAAAACAACAAGTATGGCAACATTGATAGATTGTAATTTCAAAATGAGCCACCAATGTATACGGTAGGCTAAAAGGAGAAAAACGAACGACAGCGTTTTGTAGTCTACTTTACTGACACAGTATGCGTCTCTTCCTAAAATCAAGCTATGTCATAATAATCCCGCTTCAATACGCAGCCACATTGCTATACCATACTAGAAGTCGTGTGCCTGTTTTAGCAGGCATTTCGTTGGAGCTATCTACCGTACTCACCCGCGGATTCACCCTATTCTCTCACTGTCAATTATGCTATGTACAGTGTGCACGCACGTGGACACTTTGATAATGCTAAGTTCAATGGCGTCCGCAAGCGGTAACTTTGTTTATGCTTAATCACATGGTGTCCGCAAGCGGACACTTTTTATATTATATCAACCGTTGTGCGCTAGTGGACACTTCTTAAATATTTAAGTAAGTGATCTATTTATGCGTTTATACAATACAAGGTTATTCCTTACGGCCACATACACACTCAATTATGAATTTTGTTGATGTGTAGTACATCATGTTTCTTTACTATAAATGCGTACCGCAGCACCGTACACACATTTATACATACACTCCTGGCCAACTCTTTCCGACCACTGCGCATAAATATATTGCTAACACATTCTTCGGACATATTTGACGCTGTTAAGGTATGTAGCTCAGCTCGTTCTCCCCTACAGGATGATATCGACAGAATCCTCGAATTAGACGTCGAAAGATAGGCTGCCATAACAACTGGATATTTATGCTCGTCAAGTATTAAGACCACCCACTCCCTTACAAAGTCAAGTATTCGTTTTAGTTTTGGCTAGCTAAAATGGTTTTCATCAATTTGTATGGCTAGCAAATGGAAACCGCACGTGAACGCAGGTAGATCGCGTTGCGAAAAATCAGCGAGAAAAGCATAGGTAGCAACGTGAAAAAAATTACCTGTACGGAGTAAGCAAGTGTAACATGCAAGATTTTCTTGGTCACTCATGCTGGTGACCATCATGTGATGTATTGTTTTGTACGACGTAGTGTATTTTTGACCATATATCTAGACAACACAAAATGACTAGGTCTCTGCCAACTGCTGTGGCATACAAATTACTCTCAGTTTGACTATCCTAATCACATCACGTCGTACAACTAGACGGCAAAATTTTTACTGCAGACGCTGCAATTGCCTGTTCCGTCACTATGCAATGCGTTCGTTCGTGTGCGACGACGAAGGCGACGAGATGCTTAGATGATATTCTCGTTGTATTTGGCGCTTAATAATTAATGCCTCATTGAAACTGTGGTATTATGCGGATTTCAATTTCAATACAATACTTTTGGCAAATTTAATAGGTAGTAACTTTGAAATGACTTGACAATAGTGTTATTCACGTGTGCTTGATAGTTATTGCGAATCAAGAAAATACTTGCCGAATCGACAATCACTTTTGCCGAATTTCAGTTGCCAAATTAATCACTAAAAACTAGCGAATAGGACTGGCAAAGCAAGATATATTTACACCATTTGTCTCTCAAATGATAAAAGGGTTTTGCATAAATACTTCAATTGCACGTAGAGTTGAACCAACCCACTTCACTTGACATTCCAGGCGTGTTGTTCTTTCAAGTCAACGACATAAACCAATATTACGATGAACTAGAATCTACTTGACAATATATACAAATAGCAATTGGTATTCACAGAGCACTAAATTTTCGATTTTCAATTGTAGATTGTTGTTTTTGCTTACATTACACCTGTTCGGGTTCTACTGCCGTCAAGTGTTAGGAGCAACAAAAGAAAGTCGGTATTTGATGTACGAAGTAGGTTTATTCGACAAAAACGCCCGAATTGCAGCAGGTACGGCTGATCGTGCATCGCTTGGACGAGGTCGAGCACTGGCGCAGATGAGTACGCGTCCGCAATGTCGCGGTCGCGTGATTGCGCAAACACGCGCTCCATCGTCGCTTGCACGTCGAATTGCATCCGCGCTGCTTCGAACGGGCCGATC
>JAADXH010000591.1:0-19773 GCA_023337595.1 Globisporangium camurandrum
CGTTTTTGATGTGGTTTCGATTGGCCGACTCGCAATGAAACAGCGATTCGATTGATACAATTTTTTACGAAAAATATGAAGTAGTTTTGCTTTTAGGCACGAAAACGTGTGTGTCCGTATATCAATTAGGCACACTGTATATCCAATCACACATGTACATTCATATTATTAACTAATCAAAGATGACCTCAAGTGTAGTTTGCGCCAATTAAAACTAGTATGTATTAATCATAACGAGTGCATCAAAACGAAATGCGAGACAACGATGACGTTCGGCGGGATGCTTGTCGTGGACGACGACCTCGTGCGCGAGCTTGTGCAGTCAGGATCCGCTGCTGCGATCGAAGCCGATCAAGCTGCAAAGGCGCTGGTGCGACAGCGCAAACATTGCGAGAGCATGATCCGGTACCGCCGCAAGAAGAAGGTGGGCTTTGCGGACATGAAGACCGAAGCGCACCAGCTTACAGCACAGCTCCAGCGACTGCTGCGCGTACACATTGACGCGAAAACAGCAGACACTGGCGATGAATCACCGCCGATACTAGCGGCGCGCAGAGTCGCCATTGACAGCTTCATCGAGATCGTGGCACTCTCGGAGCGATTGCAGCACGAAAACGCGTTGCTGCGGCGCCGCGTGGGCGACTTGAATGCTTTCCAGCACGTCGTGCGCGATGCACATGCGATCGAAGCTACAGAGACCGCAGACGCTGCAACGAAAGCAGCAAAAGCGCGAAAAGCACTCGCAACACAGCCATTCGAGTCGCCTGGTAGCGGACGGTGGGTGCGTTTCCTGGAGCACGACGAGCCGTTCTACTTTGTACCGTTTGCACCAAGCGAGTGCTGCGCAATAGCAAGCGCAACGCTCGAGAAGATCTACGCGCATCAGCTTCGGTACGTTGAATTAAACGAAGCGACGACGGCAGTGACGGCAGTGACCAGTTCAGCATCGACCCACAAGGATAAGAACACTGGCGACCCCGCCGTCTTGACGCTGTTTGACTGGACAGCGAGCCTCGCGTTCGAGTGGGATGACGCTGTGGAGCTCACGATGATCCGATATCGTTTCACGAAGACGTTTCGCCATCCGCAGTTGTCGGTCGAGCAGCTCGTGGCCGCAGAGTACGACATTTTTACGGACGACGCGCTGTTTGAACGCGTCCATCGCGTCCCCGTGCGCTCGCAGCTGCTCCAGCACGTCAACGATCACATGAGCGTCCGGCTCTGGAACGCACCGACGCCCAAGAAGAGCTTGCGGTTCCGCAACGTCTCGCTCTTTACGCGCTCGCGCTTTACGAATGCAAATGGCCGCGATTGCGGCATCGTCACCGTCACGGGCGTGCAGCTCAAGCGCTTTCGCGAGCAAGGGCTCCAGTCGCTCGACGCGTATTGCAAGCAGCACGCACGTCCACGTGACAACGACGGCGACAGCAGGAGTGACGACGATGACGACGAAGGCGACAGCAGTGCTGTGTACACGCACGGCGGGTTCATCTACATGTCGTTTGCGTTGAACGAAAGCGGCGACATGGACGTTGAGTTTGGCGGTCGCGTCGACATCACGAGCGCAGCGCAAGGTCGCTTCCTCATGGTCGAACTCGGTGGGACGGTCGTGCGGCTCGAGCAGCTGTTGTTTCCACTGCGCGTGTTGCAAACATCCTGGCACCAATAACAATAGCAATAGCAATAATGCAAGCGCATCATGAGCGAACAAACTGCACTTGAAGGACTTGATGTAGTACTACGCATTTTTCCATTCGTATGACCTTCATTTCTACTGCTGCTATTGCAATTGTTTCAACTGGCTCTCTGTCAAACTCCAACTTCCCATCTCTAAAAACTAGAGCGCGAGCATGCGTGCAGGGTGGACGATCTGTTCCCATCGAATTACGATGTTGCCCCACTCGATCAGTAAATAATCTGCAACGCGCGCACTTGGGCAGTACGTAAAGTGATCGTACGTCACTTCGATCGTAGCGTCGTCCAGTGCTTCGAACGACATCTGCGCACCACCGTCCGTGATCCACTGGACGTCCACGCGCGGATCGGCAGCACGCGCGCGTCGGTTCGCAGGCGAGTCGGTAATCAACAGCTGCTGGCACAGCCGCACGCGTCCATTCGAAACGTCACTCGACTCGTCGGTGCGCGCAACGAGGTTCAAGTACCGAAAGTGGAGCTTGCAGCGCGGATCGAACGTATTGCGCACAACGACGAGCGCATCATCGTCCGTTAGCTGCTGCAGCGTCTGCGACACGACGGTTTGGCGATGGATCTGCGCGTACGCAGTTGCGTCGACGAGCACGCGCCACGAGTCGCGCTCAATGCGTCGCGTGAGTGACCGCGCGTTCCCGCGTGGGCACGCAATGCGCTTCGTGTACCACGCGCGCGCGTACGTGGTGCCTGTCGCGTCGTCCAGTGCCAGCGACCGATAGAGCGACCAGCCAAACATCGTTCCAGCCGCATAACGTGACGTTGGAATGTGGCAAAAGTGGTCGTTGTACTTGTTTTTTGTAGTAGCGATGTCCTGCGGCGACACGGGTTCGTAGAAGAACGACGGACCGCCGCCGTCGATCGTCACGATTGTGCCACGCACGTCTGTAGAGGACGACGTTGTCGAGTCGCTACTGGTGTCCGTGCCGGATTGGTGCTGTTGTTGTTGCTGGGATAATGGTGGCGATGCTGTTGATGATAACGACGACGTTGCGGCGCGGCGCTGCTCCGCTTCGTCGTCGGACGACAGCAGCTCGGCTTCTTTCTGGATCATCTTCTGCAGTTGCATGTGTTCGTGGATGCGACTGGCGATCGCGGCATTCTCGTGGCGCAGTGCCTCTTTCTCGGTCACGAGGTCTGCGACCGTCTGCTGCAGCGGCAGCATCGCAAATGCCTTGTCGAGCACAGGGCTGCTGCTCAGTACGTTGCGCGGCGGCGACGGAGAAGTCGCACACCATGTCGCAGCAGCGAGTCGAGCGCCACGCGCAGCAGCTGCGCGCTGGATCGCGAGTTTCTGCTTGAGCTGCTTCTCGAGCGCGCGGTGCTGCGTCTCGAGCTGTGCGCGCTGCTCTTTCTTCTTCAGGCGAAACGATACCATGTTCTCCCGGTGCTGCTCGCGCTTCCACTGCTTCTCGTCCTCCTCGGTCCACTTGCCAGCGGCTGAGAGGATCCAGTGCGCCTCGATGCCGAGTCGCTCAGGCGACGAGCTGTCCTTGTTTAGCGCAGCCATGTTGTCTTGTGTGTGTGTGTCGTGTGTTACAAGCAAGCGAGATGTGGCTCAATGCGTCTTGACGGTCGATCGAGTGAGTGAGTGATCGAGTGTTGATCTGACGTCGCAAATGTGATTGTGAGACGCTGAAGCCAGCAATGCACCGACCCTCTTGGAATACTGTCCTGAATGGATGTCTGGATCTGCCGCCTCGCGTCGTGCGATTGCTGTGTGTCTGCTCGTCGACCTGATCAGATCAGACTAATAGAGGGAAATAATGCAAATATATACTATGATTATATTTGCTGTTTTTTTTGCGATGCCCGTCATCAAAACGTGCCAAAATAAGCCAGCGCCTATTTTGCTAGCTCTGTTTATGCACTGTGATCACTTGGACTGAATATCATGTAGGATTGTTTGGTTCACCTATAAAATCCAAATCACTGCTAAACACATTGCTTCAGGTCGATGATGTGAACGGCGATTTTACCACGAAGCACCGCGAACGTGTGAAACCGGCTCGAGAGCAACACACTGCGTTACAGCTGTAGATGACGAGCCCAGGAGCACACCTGGTGGTGGTGCCAGCTGCTGCTCTACTTACACACGCCTCAACACTTCGACACAACGACCAGCAGATTCACAGACAAAGACAGCGACGATCTAGTCGACCTTTATACATTTGAGATCAAGTAGTAAATAATACAGACTGGCGGCACACTACTATGCAAACGCTACGCTATACAGTTCCAGCTCCGCTTTATTCAACTCAGTGCGAGCAGCGTCATGTCGGTGTGCGCCGCTGCTTGTTCGAGCCGGAGCAGCGCTTCGAGCATATTGCGCATGACGGCTGGCTCCAGCGCTTCGCTTGCAACGTTGAGGTACCCGCCGTAGCCAAACTCGATGTCCCCGTCTCCGACGTCCGTGAGCACCAGATACGCCATGCCATCGCGCAACCACGTCGCGGGGCCGCTGGACGCACTGCTCGTGATCGAACCCGTGGCGGTCTTGAGACACGTGTTCGGGTCGAGCACCGACAGCAAGATGACGATGCGGCGTCGTGTTTCGCCCGTCACGGTGTCCGCCACGCGCTCGTCGATGCGGTGGATGAGACTGAGGAAGCGCGACCGCATCTCACGCTGCTCATCTGGGTACGTGCGCAACAAGACGCTCGCGTTGTCGTCTAGACGCTGCAGGACTTTCGACACCATGTCGGTCTTGTAGATCTGTTTGTACAACTCGGACGAGTTCATGATCTCCCACAAGTTCGCGCCAATGCTGTCGATCGTCACGGGCTCCTTTGCTGCTGCTGGTGTTGTTGTTGTTGTTGTTAATGCAAACGGCAAAGCAGAAGCTGCAACGATGCGTTTGCAAAACTGATGCTGCATGCGGACGGATCCGCTGCTGCTGCTGCTGCTGTCGGTCGAATCAGCAGATCCGAGTGTGCCATACGCCATGTGCCACCCAAACGCTTCGGTTGGCGCTGCTGTTGGCCGCACGATCCCGCGCTGGAGCGACACCATCTGACTGTACGCAGCTGCACTTGCGCTCTGGCACGTCGCCCAGCTCAGTGCGTCAAAGTACAGCAGCGGCTCGTCGGCAGTGAACGACAGCCAGTAGCCGCCACGCGACGTCGCAAGTGCTGCAGGGTCGAGTTCGAGTGCTTTTGCAGCAGCAGCAGCACAGTCGCCAGGTGTCGATTCGTTCGCGCGCTCGAACTCGCCCGTGACGAGCTTCTCGTACTTTTGGTGGTCATGGATGCGCACAATCAGCTGCGCATTCTCGCGTTTGATCTGGTCCTGCTGCACGACAAGGCCGACGTACTTGCGCTGGAGCGTCGCTGCGGGGACAGTGAGTGCGTTGCTGTCGCTGCGGCTGATGCTGGCACAATCGCCATCCCGCAAGAGCGACCGATTGTCAGCGTGGCGCTCAAAGAACGCGTCGCTCTCGGCTTCTTCGTTGTCATGGCGCAAGTACCCGCTGATCGAGTGCTCCAGCTGCGACTCGAGTGCCTCCATCTCGCTGCGCTTCACTTCAATATCGTGCTTCTCAGCCATGCGTGTGCGCTGCATGCGGTCGCGGTGCCGCGCTTTGCGCACTTCGGCCGAGTACTTGACACGTCGCGATGGCGGCGGCGCGCCGACGAGTCGGTCGAGGTTCTCTGCTGCCAGTGCGCTCGCCGCATCGATCGACAACGGCTCTGCTTTCATCCGCGGCGCTGCAGGTGGGACAGTGACATCTCGGCTGGACGCTGCGAGGTCAGGGGACGCTGGTGACGCGTACTTCGAGGTGCCGCTGTCTTCATCTATCGAGTTGTGGATGGCAGCAAATTGCTGCTGCGGGTAGCTCTGAGCGACTGACGCTGTGTGGGCAGAGGCGTCAAAATCACTGAGCGAGTCCAAGAACGCGAGGTCGATGATGTGAGGCAGCAGCCCCTCGCTTTCACGTTCGCCAGACGTCACGCCGCAACGCTTCGTATTCGTCGGCATCGCCGTTTGTCGTGCGTGCAACTGCGGGTTGATGATCGAGCCAGCGTCTTCTTAATGTATTACGTTGCTGTTTGACAAGCATAAAAGGAAAACATTTTATGTATTTAATAAGAATCAAAAGATATACAGTACCAATTAGTTAAGCGCGAAAACACCGGTTCAGATAAAATAATCAAATTAACGAAAATTAAACAATACAATGGTACTGAATCCGAAGGCTCATTCTTGATATACACACTACTGTAAGATCGCACCATACACAAAATTATAAAGACACCATTAAGCTAGCTCATTGTGTTGAGGCTAACATACTACAGTAAGCCTACAACAACCTAAGCTTAGTAGACTTTTCACAACAGCGAGCTAGCAAACTAACAAGCTGCCGCACGCGTCTAAGACGCTCCGCTGTAGTCCAGAATGTCGCAAGTCCTAGGAGTAGACTTCTAACGATCCCGCGCACACATAACGCAGGATGTTCAACGCAGCTTTCTCGTCCCGACCCGCGCAGTACACGCAGTGAGGACAACGGAAAACATCGTTGCTGCCGAGCTTCACATGCACACGGTAGCACTGTCCGCATGCTCGACTCGTGTACATCTCCGAACACACTACGACGGACTTGCCCTTCACCTCACACTTGGATTGGAGCAACTGACGGAGCTTGAAGGGGTTCAAACTTAGCATGTTCGTGTTGAAGCCGTGGTTGCGCACGCTACTTTTTTCACCATTTCCTTCGTCTTGAATATCGGAAGCAGGGTCACGTCGTAGTGCTTCATCAGGTACGCGCTCGTCTGGTAGTGCAGCTCTTTGACGAGATTATTCAGCTTGGCCGTGCAGCTCAGAAACGTACGCTTGGTTTTCACGTACGCCCGATACTGCCACCGCTTTCTCTTGGTCTTTTGGTTCTTGAACTTCGCCATCGCACTCTGAGCTGTTGCTTGACGACTCTGTATCGTGTTGAAGCGAGTCTTGGTGTTGCGACCAAACTCCAGCACGTTGCCTTCCAAGTCGACGCCGGTCATGAACGCCTTCGATCCAGGATCCAACGCGACGCACCTGCCTCTGTACTCGTACGAGTCGGGCTCAACGACTTCGGGAATAGCCACATAGCAGAAGTCGTTGTTGTAGATGATGTCGATCTCGCTGTCGATCGCCACGAGTGCGTCCATCTTCACACGGAAGGTTCTTCGACTTATTTATTAAATGAGAGAAAGATGACCCGCATTGTTGATCTTGGCAGTTATTCCATTTTCACTGAATGCAAAGTCGGGAGACCGCTTCTTGCTCGAAAACTGGATCTTGAACTTCTTGATGTTGCCGTTCATCAGGTTGCTGAGCTCGCTCTTCACATTCGTCTGGAACGAGCGCATGACGTTGCAGCCTATAGAATTGGGAGTCTCATGTGCCTACTCGGGTGGCGAGCTCATGCCTTCGGGGAACGTAAGCGTTTTCCCAAAGTTCTTCGTCACATAGTGGTTGATCAGAGTGACTGAGCTGAAGTCATTGGTAGCCCGGAAGTGCGCGACGGCTTGGTTGTACGTCCAACGGCACGTGCCCATGAACTGTCGAAGTGTCTTCTGCTGCGATCGAATCGGGAACAGGCGATACTTGCGCGTCCGTGGGAGCAGTAGTGACTTCTCAGCGAGCAGTGACTTGTTCTCTTTTTGACGGCTTCAAGAGCTTGCTCGTACTCTTCTTCGTCATCGGCCGACCACGCGTTCTGCTCTTGCCGTTCTTTGCGATCCTTGGTCAGCTCTCTCTTACGAATCTTAAGTGCTGTCGTCACTTGAGCTCGCTCAGACTTCATCTCGAATGCATCCCGTCGAGCTGTGTGATCACGCTCGTCCACTATCCAGTCTGAAACTTGCGGGAACTCGTGGAGCTCTTCGAGAGACCTATTTATAATCTGTTCAGGCGTGCGCTTGCGTAGCGCGAACCACAACTGGAAGCCTTTGAGGTCTCGCAACACACCGCCTCTTGACAGTTCGTCCGTGTACACTGTACCAAGGTGTCGCTCCATCATCCGCAGACGTCTTGGCGTCAGCTTATCCACGAGTGGCCGATACGCGGTGACGTCTTCACGAAGAATGTGCGCGAGGATAGTTGACAACGCCACCAGCAGCTCGGACTCGTTGAGATCTTCCTTCAAGCTCGTAGGCATGACGTCCTGAATGTCTTCAATGGCGGCTTGCATCGATTTGTGAAGTCTCGTCTTGAACTTGAGTAGCGCCATCCAGGTCACGGTCCAATACTTGAATTGGGGGAAGCCTTGGACCCGCAAGAATACGAGCTCGTTGTCGAAGTTGACGTAGTAGAGTGCTCGAAGAAGACCGACGGCATTGCAAAGTCGCTATTTAAAAGGAACCCAAGTTTTTGTCGGGCTCTCTTGCTCTGATTCGCTGTTGGTCTCGGGAACGATCTCATCGACCGATGGCTTCTGAGAACGCAGACTACCAAGTTGCTGCGTGTCGTCTGATGGTCGTTTGCGCTTGGTCGACTTCATCGCTGGCGAGTGGATTCGAGAATGGGAGTGATCTGCTGGCAACAACATAAACATGGCAAAAGTGTGACAAATGATTGAAGAATGCGTGTCATTTTTATGCGCATCAATCTATTTTTGCTGTACTTAAGGGTTGTATGCCAAAGCGCAAGCTACCTCGCTGATAAGGGTCATTGCGTCGAAATACCCTTGTGTTGCTGTTCACTGAGATACCAATGTTAGCTATATTGCCAATATAATGCATCAATGTGAACCAGCGCTGGCCACGTTTGTCAAAAAATGACTCAACTTCATGCAAATCAGTGTACAATTGGAATCTTCCAGGCGGAGTCTGCAACCTTTATTTGTTTCTTCAAGCGAGTGCATTATTTATATTGAAATCGTATTTACAAAAGTGACATTCTCGGCGCACTTCATTATACTTTTTGTATGTGAAAGCAACCTAAAAAATCGAATTTTTAATGCTCTGCTCACCACACCTGAATCCAGCAGAGTTGTATTTCAACTTCATCAGGACGATTGTGAATGGAAGCGCTCCTGAATCCTCGAGTAACTTCGATCTACCATTTGGACAGTCGTCGAAGCGCTTACGCCATCCGTTTGCAGATCGATGTTTGCACACATTCTCAAGACTCGCTGAGCGCAATACAAACATCAAGCGACATAATCACCTGACAATGACTGGATGCAATAGAAATTATTGACTTTTTTGTTTCGAGTGCGCGGAGCGCATCAAACGACTCGCTTTTCTCGTTCTTCAATCTCGTCTCTTGAAAATCGATGAAATCGATCAACAAGCGCAAGCGCAAGGGCAAACGCAAGTCGGGCGACTCGGACTCGGACAACGACTACTCCGACTTTGAAGACGACCCGCTGCCTCTCCTGAGTCTGAGTCTGCGTGCCAGAAAGCAACCGATCGTGACTCAAGTCGGTGAAATTGTCCCCGAAATCTCGAGCGATGACGACTTCGCTGAAGATATCCAAAAGATGACAGTCCGTCCCAAGCGTGCGAAGTCCAGGAAGACCGCCATTGGGAAGAAAAGAGAGAAGGTAACGGTCAAGACGACATGACAGCAAGGTCGTGTTGGGAAGGAGACTGCAATCCGCAAAAAATCCCTTGGCAACGTACTCGAGGCCGCGTTTAAGAAATACAAGCAATTCCTCAGTGTCACGTGTCGACATGCGACCGTCTGTCCGTATCCCGACCTCCGTTAAGAGATCCGCGACTGCGTGCAATGGATGAAACAGATCCAGATGGAGTCCTGGCATCTCGTAAACCTCCATACACTGCGGTGTTTGGAAAATGGCATCCAACTTCCATCGTGCGATGCGACATTTTTATATCAGTGTTGCGCCGGTGTGTCGAGCACATCGCATTCTCATCACATCGAGCGCAAGAATCCAGCATTATGGGAGACAATCAAGATCTTCTGTGAGGGAAGGTCGGCAACAGTCTTGAACGAGATCGAACATCAATTCGAACTTCCAACGATGAAGTATGAACCCAGACAGCAGATGGTCGTAAACGCGAAGGTGATGCTCCGGGAACACTTTCGACGTCGACTTCGCGCGTACGTGAAAATCTTCTACCCAAACGCCAATACGAATGAAGTGGTCCGTGGCTGTTACAACACGGAACCGACCGAGCTTGACGAAGTCCAAGAGATGCGAGCGTTGCTCACCCCGACCGGTGTGAGTTGGTGCGAAGAGTGGATCCCATGGCCAAGCCGTGTCACGGACACGACCAAGATCGAGTTCTACATCCGTCTCCTTTGGAAGTTCCGAAGAGAGATAGAGGACCACATCGATGCGAACCCCGGAAGAAGTACAAAGAGTGTGCGGGCGTTCTCCCTCTTCCCAGTCGCTACCAGCTACTCTGCGTCACACCTCAAGATCAACGCGACGACGTTAGCTGGTTTGTGTTCTCGCGTGAAGAAAAAAGATCCCGAGACTGGTGACGACTGTTCCATCACAAAATGGTCTGGAGTCGGTTATATCAAGATCGATCCCAACACGTTCGCAGCGGAAAAGTGGACGATGATGAGGAAAGCTATTGAAGTTGATGCTTTCGAGACGTTGAGACCCGATACCACCGTTTCCAAGGGAGACTTTCGGCGTATGACTGTCGAGGAGAAGTTCGCCCACGCGAGTCATCTGTTTGCGAACCAAGTGACAACGGACGGGTACGGCGCGAGCGTACTGTTGTTCCGACCGAAGAACGTGCTCGATGAGGCAGAGCAACAGTCTGGCAGTCTTGTTCCCTTAGGATACCGTCCGGAGGTCGTGATTGGTTTGGATCCAGGCATGAGGTCTGTGTGCACCACCGTGCGTGACGACTTTGACCCGCCAACGACCAAGTGAGTTCGCCGACGTTCAGTGAGGAAGAAGCGACGTCAACAAAAGAAATCATGGATCCGGCGGTACGATGGTCTTAGACAGAAGAACGGTCAAGACATCATTGAAGTGTACGCGAAGGAGTACCGACATCTGGCGGGATTAAAAAAACCGCAAGCGTGGGAAGAAGGACAAAATATCTCGAACCCCGAGTACGGGACCGCGATCCTGGGGATGCCATCGTTCAAGATCTCAATGTTCAAGGTGAACTTGGAACTGTGGCAGTACTTCTGGAAGTACGCTGGTTTTCTGTTGAAGTTCTGTTGGCAGAAAACGTTCTTGAAGTGGAAGTTCTTCAATAAGCGCAGTTCTAGCATTGCGGTGGACGCGCTGGCAGCACGTATTGTTCCAGACCTTAGCAAGCGAACGTGCATTGCGTACGGGAACTGGAGCAGGCGGGATGGGATCAAGGGACATGCTTCGAGTCCGGTCAAGGGATTGCGGCAGGCGTTGGCAAAGCGCGCAAAAATGGTCATCATGGATGAGTTCACGATGAGCAAACTCTGCTCGACGTGCCACCGCGATCTTTTGCCAGTGTCCTACCTCGTGGATCCTGATCTCGACAAGAGACGCAAGACAAATTGGCAGAGTAATCTCGCGAAACCGAGACCATTCCACCGAACCGAAGTTGACCGAGTGTCACGCTGTGCGGCGGTGTAAACAAAAGGAGTGCGACGCCTCTTACTGGAATCGAGGCGTGAATGCTGCCATATACATCGTGAAGCTGCTCAAGTTTGAGATCGAGTTTGACGAACGCATGCCAGAGTTCGCACGAGCACAAGAACCAAAGAGATTGAAAGGAGTGTAGGTTACTATAAAGCCTTTTCGTGGAGACGAGAACATCTCCACCCAAATGATAGGGCGAGAAGTCATCGACGACGTTTCGTAGCAAGTTAGAGTCCTGGATATTGCGAATTAACCAGTTTTTGGTAAGTGACATACTTACTCACTTCGTTATAGATTCATAAAATATGGCAACTGCCGAAGTTAAACGATCGTACGCAAATGAGCTACAATAATCAGTACTTGAAACGACAACGATACTTAGTCAACTCCTGCGTCCATTCAGATATAGCAAAGACGCAATTATTGATATCGCGGTGGGTGCTTTTCTTGAGACTGAGTGCTGTAATATCAAATGGCCTTTCAACATGCACTCGTTTTCCTTAAAGAAAACACTGTTGTATGCAATTCCTGTAAGTTGCACCAAAAGAATGTCTAATAGGCATCACATTCGCATCACAGGTTTCATCACCAGCAATTCAATATGATGCCCAGAAGAATATTACCAAACATATTGGCATCGCTACTGGAGACAAATTTAGACTCCTAGGGCTCTTCGTCCCGCGCAATTTAGAAATCCATTTATCACACGATGTTTTCGAATGGGAATTTTCCAATAGGCACGTCTACGCATCTCCTCCAATTGATTTATCTTGCTTCCCGGAAATTTTGACGAGGCAGATCAATTGCGGGCGCAATTTCATAATTTGCCCACAGCACTATGAAAACACTGATCTGTTCAATCTCATCAATGTTGTTGTTTCAAGCAGATTGATGCCGACGATCGAGTACGCGTATACATCCAAGCAACTACAATTTTCCTAGGCAACTGCACGAACTGGAAAGAATTCCTCCATTCACGAAGCATGCATTCGTAGAGAAGCTAAACACTGTGCTTCAACGACAAATAAATGACACGTTTTCAATGGCTTTCTTTGAAGCTTGCCAAATGACAGCCAATTGGTTTTGTATGATCAAATAATGCTCTTAGGGTTCAACTCTAGCGAGGTCCAGCAAAATATCACGCGGCTAAAGTAAGTAAAGGAGCAATCTGCCCTAGTTCGAAAAAAATGTTAATCAGATAAACCTGCGGCTACTACTACGCACAAAGGCCGATAAAAATTCTAGAGAGAGATACCCTTTCTATTTTGATTACACGGACAGAAGAGTAATTTTTAATGAGCTTAAACAATTTGAAACGGATAAACTACCAGAGAGTGTTCGTGCAGATGTGGAATCACTTCTACAAAAAGAAATTGCTAATCAACACGAAATTATACATATCCCCTTCGATCACATATAGAGTTCGACTTTATATGGGATTTATAAGTCATTTAGTGATTGCGACTCTTTGGATGACATCAGGATGTATCATTGCAAGTTGTGTTCTTATCCGATGGTGTGCATCCATAAAGTCGAATTTGAGGAAGCTCTATCGGCGATCGACAAATCATCAGATTCATGGGATCAAACATACAGGTCAAATCAAATAATCATAAACAAATTCAAATCCACTTCTCGCAAACGCACTGGGTACGAAGACACTACAGTGCCGTTTACGTTTTATTGCAAATTCTGTGGAGAGGAACTTGGAAAAACAGACGATGGCATCCAAGTTTCGCTCAAAGCTCAAGCTGAGTCTTACTTTGCACATTTCGTAGTTCCGAACATGACAGCAATATATCAAGCCATCTATGCGGTCGTGTACAACCACATGAACGATGAGAAGGTTCCGGGTAGTAAAAATACACTTTCCAAAATGCTTTTTGAAGAGTGTCATGAACACGTTACGAGGTTTATCCGTCACGCGACGAAACAGCAGACTAAGAACATTGATATTTTTATACGTTACATTGCAACTGTGTTTGCCCTCGTAGGATTAGTATCACTATATTTGATTAAATTCAAAACAAAAACAAGCATATTAAAATGATTGGATAAGAACGCTCTTGACCCGGACAGTGGGAGTGGCGGCTCACCGAATGTGAAAGACGAGCTTGTGACGACGATGAAGATAATAGAGTCTATCCATATTTTTAAACACATTGGTATTGTCGAAGAAAAAAGTAGATCGCTAATCATTGAATGTTTTAAGCAAATGAACAAAACATTTTCGAATGAGGTGTATAGCATTAGATCTAGGGGACCGAGCGAGATTCTTATGGCTGACATCAAATACAGTCCTCTTCCGACCTACGCAGCATACATGAAGTGGAGACAAATAAGAGCACACGTGGATGGCATGGAAGCCTCCGGCGTGAACCTTGACGTGTTGTTGAATAAGAAAACTGTGACTCTAAGCTCTAATGCGCTGTACAAAAATATATTTGTCCCGACGTCCAACGAATCTAGCGACCGAGGGAAGTATATACAAGAATCCTATAAAGCAATTGTCGACGTCGCCGTGCTGGAACTGTTGAACAAAAAATACATATCAGCTATAAATCCACCACTCTCGAATTTCGTGCAATCGTATCAACGTGGGCTCAGCGCAAAAATCAAAGCCACCCGGATCTGTCCTACGAAGCACTTCCCTGTGTTAAATGGAATAGAGTACGACTTTTCTCTTCGTAATTATCAGATTGCATATTGCCATAACGACGGTATGATACGGCCACATGGATGGTTGATAAGTAAATCGAAGCTGACATTATCATTTGTGTGCAAGTATTGCAAGTTGAATATTAAGAATGTATCGACGAGTCACAACCAAAAAATCGATGATAAATTTGCTGAGCAAATTAGTAACATGACTTTCTTTGAATTATGTACACTTTCCTGCCCAGTAATACATGCCCACTCATTTATTTTAAATACATGCTCGCAGTGCAAAGTTACAAAGCGCGGGCTGGCTGAGATGGGTGCTACATACTACAAAAAAGTACTCAACCGTTTACGCTGCGTATCGCGAAACAATATCGAAAGCTATGATTCGAGCATCTAATTCAATAGTTTCATATTCTGTCCCATATATACCATCAACAGACAAGTCCCATGAGACTAAACCGGATGCACAAAAACTTGAGTCGTTAATATCGAGTATGTCGAAATTATACAGTCATCAGGATATATAGCACATTGGTGTTAATTTGGACAACGTTCGATCTGTGGAAATGTTAGAGTCGTACGTACACCTATTTTACTCGTACTACACGTTTGTAAAAAACATGTCAATCGACATGAAAAGCCACCCGGATGTTGCATTTATGGCGTTTGTCAAACGCCAGTTTTTCAACGGTGTGCGTCCAAAAGAGATCAAACTCTCCAAATTACCTCCGTATCCGACTTCGTCCTATGCAGACTCTTTGTTATTAGACACAATGCACACTTTGGTTGGTCGTGGCGATTCCAACAAATTGGTAAAGTTCATACTAAATAAAATAGTTTTTCAGCAGTCAAAGCGACGCGAATTCAACTTTTCCAGATTAAAAGCTGTACATTTGAAGTCTATAGATGACGAGATGATTCAACTTCAAGTACCTGTCGACGACGAAGGCGAAGGCGAGTTTGATATGTTTGATGGATATGACATCAGTCGAGACGATATGGAGGATAACATCAATGGAGAATATTGATGCGAATCTGCCCACTTCACGACAAGAGCAAAGAGTTTGAAAAAATGTAGGTTATTATATAGCCTCATCGTGGAGACGAGAACATCTCCATCCAAGTATTAGCGCGAGGAGACATTGCAGACTTCTCACCGCAAGCTAGAGTCCTGGATACTACGAGTAAACTAGTTCTTGGTAGGTGAGATATTTACTTTTAATTCATCGTATGAGAGATTCTTACGCATCTGATGAGAATACACAGAATTCATATGGATTCGACCGCGGTAGCGCGGTTGAAGATGATGTAAATTCTCCTCGAAATGTATCGTTTACTCTCGAATCGGATCACATTAATCAAGATTTGATGGATGACAATTATAAAAACATGTTCGGATCCCCAATGTCCAGGCTACCGCTTATGGAGTCAATGTCTGCTGGTGGAATGGATGACTTCTTCGCAGTTGTACAGCATTCAACAATTGAAACGCAAGCGTCTATGGCGACTCATTATTATTATTTGGATTTTTTGTGTGTGTTTTCACCAATTTCCTCATTTATGCCAATGTATTTACATTTGCTGTAATCGAAGTGAGATCCACTGAGGGTAAGGACTTTGCAATTCGCTATATTTTATTCAGAATGATTAACATCTCGACACTTGCTGTAGCAACGTATGTTTTTAAAATCCTGACACTTACTAATCCGTCAACATTACGCTGGAGTATTTGATGATCAATGCTATCATATTTGAATACAGCTTCGTCACCATACTGAAATACATATTCATTCATTTCTTTGCAGCAGTGCTATCGTCATTTACAACCCTCGGAATTTACAACAATCTTATCAAAGACATCCCGACCAAGATTCATTTAGCAAACATCTTCTCATCGAAATACAACTATGGATTAACCTATTCGTTTTTGCTAGTTGCAGCGATCAAGCATGGTATGATGTCAATTGCGTTGAATATCATTACAAACAAAGTTTCATCTCTAAACGCGAGTGGGCACACTTTGTATTAAGCGTTTGTCGTATTTTTGATAAGCGTTACATTCAGAACTGTGATAGGGCCGGTTGGATACGTTTGGCCAAACTTAGCTCTATACTGTGCTGTGACATGTACAAGAATGCAATTTGACGCATTTGATACTAGCCTTTTCATCGCCTATGCACTTACTGTGTCCACAATCTTGATTTTCTACCCGATTGTTGCAGTTCAGATTAAGTTTGTCTGGAGAAACAAGTATAGAAGATACATGGAGTACGGATTGTAAAGGGGCAAAAAACACTTGCTCTCGCATCAAAGTTAATTGATGAGAATGCCAAGATAGCCAACAAACGGCTTACTATAGATCGCGTCCTTAATATTTCCGGTAGTGACATTCGGCTCAGTCTTAAATTTGTCAACAAGAGCGAGAATAATCTCTGAGGCAAATTTTGGAGGCATTGGAATGTCGTCAATGATCCGAGAAAAGACTTCAGTACCATTTTCTGAGAGGTTGATCTCAAGGCGTTTGAATTTTTCATCAAATTGTTGAAACACGATTCGGAACTGATCATACCTATCCGGACTCATCGACATTTTGATGACAAGGTTGTCAAAGTCTTGCACGTGAAGGTGCGTATTGTCCTTGTACAGTGCAATCTTAATTGATTTGTACAGCTCACTCTCCAAGTAAATGGTGAAGTATTTGTCACTGACTGACCAGTTCTTTGCACGAAGGATATATCCATACAGAGGCTTGTACTTGAAGTTTTGTAGGCGATGGGCTTTCGCGTATTTTGCATACGACGACCGAGAGTAACTAACCAACGAGTAAAAAGTGGCGTTGTTCAGAGTGACTGGATTTTGGAATGGAAGCCTTGGGACGTGCTTGTCAATATGAGCCATCGAATTCAAGTTCGCAATGCACAATACCATGATGTACGAATTCATGTCAAATGCAGATTTGGGGACATTCTTCGTCCGGTTCGCAAGATTCTTTGTTTCATCAAAGATGTGATATTTCGAATATCGCAAAGCGATCGTATACGAGAACGATGTGTCCAGATTGTCAAACTTGAACGACTTGTACTTTGTCGCCATTAAATCTTCAATGGCATTAATGTATGTCATTCCTTGAATCATCTCGGAAGAGCCGATGTCGTAGCCCTTTGTAGACGAAACTCTCCACTGACTATCGTAGAAGTAGAAAGTAAGAATAGTTGCATCCAGAACTTCGTACGTGTCGTAGTATCGCGATGCGTACAAATCGCTAAGTTTTTTCATAGAGATCTTGGATGCGCAAAATGCTCTTTGAGGCATGGCAAGAAGGCTCCACTTCTTGTCGTAACAAAGTACAAGTCCATTGCATTCTTCCGTCATGGGATTTTTGAAATCAACGTGATTCGCACGCGTATACAAAATGACTCGGAACGGGGAATTCTGCTCAAACTTGCCTTTGACGTCGTCCGTCCAGCAAATTCCAATTTCGTACAAGCTTGTTCGAATGGTGTTCATGCTACGCGCGATTTCATTTTCCTGGATGGAGTGACTGTTCAGAAACTTGATTGTGTTCATCTTGAAAGAATTGGTAAATGAGGTCGACTGGAACTAGTGCGGGTGATGTATACTATATGTCTACGTTTCAATTTTGACGTATTTACGCACGCATGCTGCTTTGGATATAGTTCGTAAGAAAGTGAGATTTCATTTTCTCAGAGCGCCGTCGGCGAGATGAAACAAACGTCGGTTTTTTTTCTCCGGATCTTTGAATCAATTGGGTAATCCAATTGGAATCCACCCCCTTGTCTTGATCAATTTAAAAAAAGATAGAAACACTTGCTGCAAATAATTTATCGTTGTCAGCATGTCGATGCCACGGCGACTGAAAGACGACTACTTTTTAACATGAGCAAAAAGCGGATAATGTCGTAGGCTGCGTAACAATTAAGCACCTGCTCAAAATTTGACGAAACCGTTTTATCTGGAAATAGTGTTAAAACTGCGGCTCGTATTTATACGATTGCAAAATCATCGGAATGATCCTTAGATAATAATGATTTTTCGTAGTTTACCAAAGCAAATTGCCATCATCCAGTAGTGTGTTTTCAAGCGAGGGGTCGTTGTGTATTATTCCAACTTGCAAAAGCGTTGCAGTTGCAGAGAGGTACTGATTTACAATGGATTTCAGAGTTTCGGGTTGGTTAAGCATGTGTTGACTTTGAGAGAGTGACTTCAAACCTGCTTTGAAAAACACTACAATGGCTAGGTCATCCAGCGCAAAATTAACTCCTCGGGCAGCATCTCTCAGTTCCTGCGCTAATTGTTTGATACGATTTGTAGACAATTCAGCTTGGCGACATGCTGTTTCTTGAATATACATTATATTGCGGCCGTCTGTAACGCTTTCAATAATGGTTGCATCGCTAAAAGCGCGCTTAGAAACGCACCGCACGAACGCCCAGTCGTAGTATTGATTTCGTTGCAGTGATATCAAAATTTTGTTGATGTATAACGCCTTCCAAAATGGGTTTGACATATCGTTAGAGTAAAGTATTTGTGATTTGGTAAGATAATGCAATTCAGATCCCACGTGCGAATGGATGTAATCAATTTCTGTGATGTACGAAATTAGATGGTATGCGTCTTCGAGAGAAAGAATTATAGTGTCAAAAGTATTCGTTATGGCGCAATGAGATACCGTGACTTCAAAGTGCTTAGCAAGTAAGTAGTACACAACGACATAGGTCAGGCCGTCGTAAGCAACGTTTTTTATTATGATTTGACCGACATTAATTTCGACATCCACTGTGTGCTGATCAATGCGATTCATTATACTTCGAAATACTTCATTGCCAGTAGTGTTGTTCGATATATCTTCGAAAACGTTTTCATTTTATTAGCATTTACGCTGCGATATCTTTACTCTCCATTTAATGGTTCACCTATTAACGTTAGCACGCGAAGCTCAATGGCTACATTGATATGACAGTCGTTAATTGAAACCACGTGTATCGTAGGCTCTTCGATCCCAATTGGACTCAGTACGACATCGAATGTTTGCATTTTGGATTCAATCTCAGAAAAACACTTGAACTATATAATGGCCTACATTTACCTTGCTAATTAGATGGCATCAAAGAAGAATGCTCCAATCATTGGCACTGTGCTTTCGTCGCCTCAGAAAATCGCCAAGTTTCCATGAGATACCAAAGTACCAACATGATCCGATAGCGACCTATTTCGGGTCGATACACTAAGTTGCCCTAATGTACCTAACAACCTCGGAGTAGGCATCCCCGGGGCCAAAGCTCTAGAAGCTTGGGCGAGCATATGTTCGTTCTTGAGATAGATGTTCCGAGCAGCGTTCACGTCTCGGTCCATCGTCAGCTCACACGCCGAACAACTAAAGACCTTCTCGTGCGTGATGTTGCGGTTGAGTCTCCCGCAGCGTGAGCACGTCTTCGTCGTGTAGTGTTCTTCACACTCGATCATCCTTCCACCAGACCGCTCCATCTTGTACGCTAGCAGCATCTTGAACTTGTAGTGAGACCACGTCAGCATTGCGCGCGAGCACTTGCTTGTGATTCTTTTTTGCTTCGAGGTCATGTCGGACATCTCGAACGACGGAAGAACCACTTCGGTGTAGTTCTTCGACAGCCAGCTTGACACCTTGTGGTGCATGTCTGCAATCATCGCTTTCACACGGCGGAACATGTGGTACAGACGCTTGTTCATGCGATACCGCTTGCGTTTCGACTTCCCCTTACTCTTCCTTGAGATCTCTCGGTCGATCGTGATGCAGCGTCGGAAGATCTCGTCTTTCGAGTCGTCGACACTAAGTGTCACACCTTCCGGGTCGTACATCGTGATGA
>JAADXH010000592.1:0-19757 GCA_023337595.1 Globisporangium camurandrum
AAGATGTGCTTCTTGTGCGCTGCGGCGTCGATGATTTGCTGCGCGTGCTTGTCGGTCGGCGAACAGATCACGACGGCGTCAATGTCGGGGTCGGCGATCACGTCGGACACGCTGCGCGTCCACTTGGGGATGCCAAAGTCCGACGATGTGACCCTCGCACAGTCCCCCGTCGGGTCGACGATCTAGTAGTGTGTGAAATGCAAGTGAGCGAGTGAGTACAGTGACGTAGAGTGCGCTACTGCCGTCGCAGTGTGTTTTTCTATACAGCAACGCTACTATGTTTGCACGAATGCGCACCACACACAGGTCGGCAGAGAACACGCGCTGGAGTCCTTGTGCGTGCACGCGACCGATGCGACCAGCTCCGATGATCGCGACCCGCAGTGGGCGAGCTGCTGCGTTCGTGCTCGCCGTTCGCACGAGTGTCTGCCGCAACGACGGCAGTAATACTGATTGCGCACGCATTGCACCTGTCGTTAAGCTTTGCCGCATGCTGCTGGCGGCGAGGTGGCGACTTGGCGAACGTGTTTGGACTTTGCAGGTCGAATAATACGACGTCTCAGTGCTCAGTGCTAGAAGATCGTAAGTCAGGTTGTTGATATATATATAAATATTCATTTGCTAAAAGTTTGTTTGCTCCATTCAAACGCTGTCTGTTGGTTATCGCCATTCATTCGTGACTTTTGCGCATCAACCAACGAGCTGCTCTGATCGACGACTGCCACGCACGAGCAACGTCGTTCCTGCTTCCGCCATCCTCCGCACATACATACACGCACACGACACACACACCTTGCTCTTATCCACAATGACGGCCAGCAGCACACTTGACTTCGCGGCGCTGTCGCGCAAAGAGCTCCAGGCGATCGCGAAGGAGCTCTCGCTCTGCCGCGGCAACGCCAAGAACGACGTGATCCTCCAGCACCTGCAGACGTTCGTGGCGAAAAACCCAACGAACGGCGAAGCGCGCGTGCGTGCGGTGCTCGAAGCATCGACGGACGACGCGTCGTCGGAGCCACCAACCCCGACGAAAGCGACGACGCCAGCACCCAAGAAGGTAGCGGCGCCTGCTGCTGTTGTCGCGGAAGCACCAAAAACGAAAAAGGCGCCGGTGGCACCCAAGGCAGCCGCACCCGCAGCCGCAAAGACGAAGAAAGCGGCACTGGAACAACCGAAAGCAGCAGCCAAAGCGCCGCCCGCTGCACCTGTCGCCAAAGCGCCTGTCGCACCTGCCGCGAAAGCAACCGCAAAAGCAACCACGAAAGCTGATCGCCCCGCGCTCGCAACACTCGACACGAACGCCAAGTCGATGAAAGCAGCAGCGCTTGATGCGATCACGGACGTCGATGCGCTCGTCGCGTCGCTTCCCGACTTGGCGTTCGTCGGCGACGGCAACCGCGTCAAGTGCACGACGACCGGCCACGAGATGCAAGCGACGGTCGCAATCATCAAAGCGTACGTCCAGGGCAAGCGGTACGAAAAGGCGCAGCTCCAGCTACAGTCGTTCAAAACATTTGCGCCCATGTTTGTGCCGCACCCCAAGTCGCCCGAGACGCTAATGTGGTGCAGCGTCACGGAGACGTCGTTCCCACGCAACGTCGAGCGCATTGAAGCGCACATTGCAGGCTCCCGGTACCAGCAGGCGCTGCCGGACTGGCAAATCGCCCAGGCCGCTGCGGCAAAGGAAGCAGCGGCCGCCGCGGCACGCAAAGCTGCGCGGATGCAGGCGCGCGCTGCAAAGATGGAGGCGATTGCAGCAGGAAGCGTCGACGCTGCAAAAAAAGACAAGAAGAACAAGAACAAGAAGCGCAAAGCAACTGAGATTGCGGTTGCGGTTGAGAAGCCAATGACGAGTGAGACGAAGAGTGAAACGAAGAGTGAGAAGAAGAGTGAGAAGCGGCAGCGCAAGCGTGTGCATGGTGCGCGCAAGTGATTAGAAGACTGTAGAGCAGCGCCGCACGTGTATAGAGCCTGCGAGTTTGTTTGATAGACAATAAGAGAATGAGAGAGAGAGAGAGTGTAGAGGAGAGACTCATGAATGGTACGATTTTTTGCATTGCTCTGGTTGGTATTTCAGTGAATAAGTTTACAATATATGAAACACATATATCAAAGGCGCGAAAGACGCGTTTTCGGTCAATCCGAAAATCACATCAGCTTTGTTGCAGCAACATCTGGAGCAAGTGCGACGACAAGTGCGACGCCAGTACTGCATAACAACAAACTAAGTGCGGCGACGTCGCAGCAGCATTTCGCGTCCCACACACACTCAAAGTGCTACTGAACGACAACACACGAGCGTGACGACACATCTGACATCCATGGAGTTCCTCGTGCCGCTGCACTTGGCGGACCTCGAGCTCCCAAAAGCCGAGCGGTACCACGTGCGCACGGTCCATGCGTTCGACGACGTCAGCGACAAGGAGCTCGCGTCGCGCGTGCGCAAGCTCGAGCAGCACGTGCTCAGCACAACCGAAGCAGGGCTCGAGCTCCTGCAGGAGGAGTGTCTCGATTTTTGCTACAGCCTCGTCAAGTACGTGCATTGTCGCTCTTTCTCGCAGCTATCACATCGATCCACTTGTGCTGACTGCATACGAATGGGTCCATTATATAGAAAGCACGCAACGCTGTCCGAGGCGCTGCAGCTCCGCGTGCTCGAAGTGCTCACGGCATTTGTCACGAACGCAACGCACGGCGTCCGGACGCTCGAACGCGGCGCTGTGGACCCCGACGAGATCGATCAGCTCCGGAGTGCGTTCAAAGCGTCGGTGTACTTTCTCATCATGGCGCTCACTGCATTGAGTCACGAGTTGTTGCAACAAGAGAAAGACATTGTTGCGAAAGTACGTGGCTGTGGGTTGTATGTGGGTTTTAGTTGGGTTTTAGTAGCTGACGTCATCCAAATTTCTTGTCAAAACAACAGAAAAAGAAAGCAGCAGCTGCGAATCGCGTCTCGTGGCCAAAAGTCGTCGAAAGTGCAATTGACGCACTGACAAAATCGATTGCGACCGAAACGTTTGGTTTGTGGAAGATGAACGTCCCGGAAGAGGTTTGTGTGCTGGTTTGATTGATTACGTCATCCAATAGCGAGTAGCGACGGACGACTGACGCACGTGTATGCAATCAATGCATCCAATCAACAGGAATTTGCGGTTCTGTACTCGAAAGTCGTGTTCCAGCTGCTCGAAAACACGCACTTGTGCCGCACGAAATCGTTAAAACCCAAGATGTACAACGTACGTTTTGTGTATACAACCCATGTTTACATCTTATAGCACCCATGTTTACATCTTATCACCCAATAGCTCGTCGGTCGGAGCCTCCAGCACGTGCCGTCGATCCACATTTCGGTCGTCACGTCACTTGTGGAATTGATTTACGCGCACGAGCATTTGAGTAGCTGGAGTGCAGATCTGGTCGAGAAACTGTACTTTGCATTCGACAACGTTGCATTTGCGTCGGATTTGATGAACGCAATTGCAAGAACTGCGACACGCGATGCGTCGAAAGACACGATTGGGACGAAAAACATTGCGACATTTTTAGCGGCTTTGGCAGCGTTGACGCCGTATTTGATCATGGAGAACTTGCGGTTTGTACTGGCGCTGCTCGAGGCCGAGAATTACCAATTGCGCAACGCAAGTGTCACGTGCATCACGCAGATGCTGTTGTGGAACTTTAAACAGAATGGACCACGCGCATTGGAGCAACTAGCAAATGACCAAGAGCGACAGATGACAGCGACGAATGGGAAGAACAAGAGCAAGAAGAAGAAGAAGAACAACAACGACAGTGATGACGACGACGACAGCAGCGGTAGCGACAACAGCAGCGACAGTGAAGACGCTAGTAGTGACGCAGCAGCAGCAGCAGCAGCGAACGAATCCACAAGCGACCGGCCATTGGAATCCACACGGCGAGAGTTGTCGCGCGCGACGCGCGATCAATTGCTCGATGTGTTGGACGATCGGATGCACGACATCAATTCGTTTGCACGCAGTCACGTGCTCAAGAGTTGGTATCTGCTGTGCGAAGCAGGCGCGTTGCCATTGCAGATGCTCCGACGGGGGACGTTGTTGGCCGTCGGGCGTTTGCAGGACAAAGCAGCTGTCGTGCGGCGCCATGCGATGCATTTATTGACGCTGTTGTTGGAAAGCAATCCGTTCATGGGGAACTTGGAGCGGCAATGGTACGAATTGAAACGAGAAGCGCTGTTGACGACGCTCGCAGCGAAACGGAACGAGTTATTGGCGCACGCAGAGCGCGAAGTCCACGCTGCGATGCACAATCGAGAGCCAGCGCAAGAGGACGAAGACGCACTGGCAGCAAACAAAGCGCAAGTCGAACAAGAAGTGCAGACGATGGCGCGTCTCCTGGCGTTTTACGACGACGCGTTGCAGTTTATCGACGAGATTCAATTGCAGGCGCTGCCGTTGATTGCGCAATTGCTCAGCAGCAAGAGCGTTTCGGATGTATTGGAAGCGATGCAGTTTATGGAAAAAGCGTCGCGGTTTCGTTTAGCAGCAGCTGCAAGCGGGATCAAGAAGATGTTGGTGCTGATCTGGCGCGCGGATCCGTCGATCCACGACCAACTACTCACGACGATTGCTGCATTGTTTTTAACGATCGACCAGCGCGATCGCGCCCGTGCGACGCCCGAAGCGATCGCAGCGACGCTCGTCGAGTTTGTCGATTGTTGTACCGTTGCAGAGTTTACGTGTTTCGAGAAGATCGTGGCGGAATTGCATACAAAACGTCTCATTCCAGCATCAGTCGTGACGGCGCTGTGGGACTTTGTCGACTCGTCCACGTACCCTGCAGCAGTCGTTGGGAATGCGCTGTCGATGCTCAGTATGATCGCAAGCGTCGATCGCGTGTTGCTGCTGTCGAACGACCGGTTGAGTCAGATTTATACCCACGGGTTTGGCGCCGTGAGCTGCACGACCGACGCAACGACGCGCGTGCTGAGCGCTGCGTGTCGCTTGATCCAGTGCCTCCACTTGGACGCGAAGAGCGCAGCGAACGCCAGTATGCGCCAGCGCATCCAGCGCGTGAATTTGGAATTGATTGAACAGATCGTGGCGCGTCTCCAGGGCTTCTTAGTCTTGGAGTTTGCAGCTGACAATGTCGCAACTGCGTCGCCTGCGTGGTTTGATACAGCGCAGCAGGCAATCGAAGCGATCTTTGCGATCTGTGAACAGCCAGAAGAGATCTGCGGGGAAGTCGTGCGGCACTTGGCGCAAGGATTGTTCCAGAATGACGACGTGGATTCGATCAGCGTGTTTGAATTGGCGCATTTTGTCTTCGTCGTGGGGCACGTGGCCGTGAAAGTCGCTGTGCACATTGAGAAATTAGCGACTGCCGTGAAGAAATTGCGCGTTGTGCACGATGAGAAGCGCACGCAAGTGGCCGATGGTCGGACGACAAATGGCCACGATACTGCTGCCGCAGCTGCCGCAGCCGATGTGTCGGCGATGGAAGACGAATTGGGCGTCGCAGCTGAGGTGGAGGCAGAGGAAGATATGTTTGTCCAGACGATGACGCAGCAGGAGATCGTGTGTCGGAATCTATTGGGGATGTACGCACCGCTGATCATTCGCATCTTGTGTGGCGCTGCGAGTGCGCCTATGGCGGCGACTGTGGAGGCGATAGAGACGGCGGAAGCAATGGACGTCGAGAACGACGACGCAGTTAATCGAACGGACGTGGTGACGACCACAACGACAACGACTGTCATTATGACAACGGACGACGCAACAGACGACGACGCAGATGAGGCGACAGTCGATATGAGCCGCGATGCGCTGCTCGTCGAGTGCGCGGTCGTCGCATTGAGCAAATTTATGGCCGTGAGTGACGAGTTTTGCAAGGACCACTTGCAATTGTTGTTTACGATCCTCCAAAAGTCGCCGTTGCCATCGGTCCGTGGCGACGTGATCATCGCATTGGGCGATCTGTCGTATCGCTATCCAAATCTGATTGAACCCTGGACGTCGCATCTGTACTATCGACTGCGGGACGTTGACTTGAGCGTCCGGAAGAACACGATTGTTGTCCTTTCGCACTTGATCTTGAACGACATGATCAAAGTGAAAGCGCAGATCAGTGAGATTGCGATTTCGCTCGTCGACGACGTCGAGTCGATTCGACAGATGACAAAGTTGTTTTTCCACGAACTTGCAAAGAAAGGCACGAATCCGATCTACAACATGTTGCCCGATGCGATTGGGCAACTGTCGGCAAGGTGCGTGGGTGAATAGTGTGGCTATGTGTGGATGTGTCTTGATTTGGAGGTTATGCGTCCTAGTATGAAGGTTATGTGTCCTAGTTTTGGGGTATATGTCTTACTTTGGGTTATGTGTCCTAGTTTGGGAATTTGTCCTAGTTTGGGAATTTGTCCTAGTTTGGGTATGTGTCCTAATTTTAGATGCAATGCCCTAATTTGGTTGATATGTTTACTATGGGTTTCTATTCGCTGCGAATGTGTCTGCTGTTGTCTTTACCACGACTAACTTACTCATATCGTATGTCGTATCTATGGCAGTGACCTCGTGACGACTACAGACTTCCAATCGATCACGCGGTTTCTGATCCAGTTCCTGACGAAAGAGAAGCAGATCGAGAGCATCGTAGAGAAATTGTGCCAACGCTTCCCATCGGCCGTGAAAGCGCAGCACCAGCGCGACTTGGCGTTCTGCCTTGCGCAACTTGCGCATACGGAAAAGTCGCTCCGGTTCATGGTCACGCAGCGCAAGTTGCTGCGTGATGCGCTCACGGACGCCGGTGTGACCGAGCACTTTAGTCACCTCGTGAGCAAAGCGCGACGTGGCGCCGGTGCTGCGTCGACGACCGCCGAGCTGAAAGACGCGCTTGAGCAGCTCGAGAAGCTCGTCGTGAGTGCTGAGAACGGCGAGCAGGACGACGACGACGATGGCGTCACTGGCGACGCTGCAGCAGCTGGTGGGAGTGGCACGTCTGCATCTGCGCGGGAACCGTCGACGCCGAGACCGAAAGCGCGCGGCCGCCGCGGCAGCAAGAAGACGAAAGAGCCGGTTGCAGTGACCGTCGCAGTCGAGACGCCATCACGCGTCAAGCGCACGCCACGCGCCGCTGCGACGCGCAAGAAAGCGAGAGCGCGTGCTGCGGAGAGCAGCAACGAGGAGGAGTCAGAGGACGAGGCGGTTGTTGTCGAGACGCCATCGCGTGCGAAGCGGACGCCACGTGCAGCAGCGACGCGGAAGAAAGCGAAAGCGCGTGTCGTCGAGAGCAGTGACGAGGAGGAAGAGGAGGAATAGTAGCGTGTAGTGACAGCAGCTCGTAGGGTGGTTTGCGTGTGTAGGACGTTGCAAGCGACAAGTAGGACGACGAGAGGAACGAGGACGATGCTATTTGTTTGTGGATTTTGGATCGAAGAAAGAGTCGGTAGGAACTCTTAAGGAGCGCGATGTGGATACAAAAGTACATGTGTTTTGTCATTTGTTCTTCTGTGTACGCTCCACACAACGCGCTGATGCGATTGACGATCTTGTGTGTTGTGGAGTGCGAATGTGTGATGAGATGCAGATACGAGAGTGAGAGAGAGAGAGAGAGAGAGAAACACACGCGTGCCGCTTGATCCGATTGTATTGTTTAGATAACCAAACGACCAACTGCAACGAACTCACAGCTCCGCATTTTTTTTATCGTAGCGTCTGTCGTCTGCTTACTACACTCGCTCTCTTTTCGCTCCATAGTCTCCAACGCTCTTCTCAAAACACGATCGTGTCGAGCATCGTACCGAGGCACTGGACCGTGTTGAGTGCCATGAGGTCGTACACGTCGCTCTCGAGGTGCTTCTTCGGGTCGAGCTTCCCGACGTTCAGAATCTCCAACTCCTCCGGCGTCTTCGCCTCCTCCTCCTGCACGCGCTTGTTGTATTGCTCCGTGAGCGCGAGCATCGCTTTCACGGTCGCAGCATTTGTAGCTGCGTGGTCTTCGAATTTCGCGAGCACGAGCCCGTCGCTCCACGTGTTTTTGTGCAAGTTCATCAGCATTTGCTCCTCGAGTTCGTTCTTGCGGTAGTCGATCGCAATCGAGTAATAGTGCCGGTTCAGCCCATGGATCAGCGCCTGGTACAGAAAGAGACAAGAGAGTGAGTTTAGGAAAGTACGGAAGTGAGCAAGTGCGCACTTCGGCAGATCGAATGCGTACTTAACAGGATGAAATCGCACTGAAGTGGATCCGATTGCACTTCAAATATACAAACGCGCACTTAAGCAGATCAAATCGCACTCAATGCATGCACGTGCGCACTTAACACATGCAAACTGCATACCAACCACATACCTGGATCGACGGTTTGTTCAAGTGGCCAATGTTCGACGTCGTCTGGCGTGGCTCTTGCCCGAGCATCATGAGCTGCGGGTTGATCAATCGAAATGCGTCGATCACGACTTTGCCTTTCACGCTCTGGATCGGATCGACGACAATCGACACTGCGCGATTGTTCAATGCTTCAAAACTCTGATAGCAACACAAAATCACGAGAAACAAAATCCAGTTAAGTACGCATCCACGCGCGCACTTAATGGGGTTCAATCGACAAAAATACCTGCTGCGTGTTGATGTCGACGCCCGAGAGCCAGCAGCCAAAGCCGGGATGCGAGTGGTACCACCCCACGACCATCTCCGCACTATAAGCAAGTTGTTCCATACAAATCGATCAATCCACCACCCACGAGAGCCAGTGTTTGTTTACGTCATCCACAACAAGAAACCGCACCGGCCGGTTTGTTTCAGCATATCGAGCATCTTGGTTTGGAAGACGGGGTCGACGGCTTCAACGCTGACGCCCGTGCCGCTCTGGGGCATTGCAAACACGTCGATGCAGTTGACCGTGTAGTCGTCGACAAACTCCCCGAGCATGAGGCCCATGACTTCCATTGGGACGCCTGCGCGGCCTGTTGAGACGATAAAACAATCGCGCATGTGCGTCAGGCGCTGCCTCATAGTTGTTTGTAGTGGTTGAAACGAAACGCACCGTGTTTGAGCATCTTGAGCAGCGCAAGGGACGAAATGTGCACTTTCTCAGCCGTGTCGACGAGTGGACCATCGACGCCAGCGCCTTGACCAGGGAGCCCTGGGAGGTTACCAAACAAGCGCTGGAGGCGGTCCATTATGTCACGAGTGATGTTCTTGTTTCTTGTTGGTGTCGTTGCGGTTGCTGTCGACGACGTGTAGGAGAGGAAGAAGTGAGTTGTGTGTGAGCGCTACGTGCGCGGCTGCTGCTGGGTTGAAGCTACATGTGTGCTGCGAGATACGGGTGTCCACGCGTACACACAGCAGCACACAACGCCATGCAAGGGTGACGACAAGGGAGGACATATGTACACACGTAGCAAATGCCACACACGCGCAGGCACACGCACGCAGATCGTTAGCGCATACCTTTTGGTCGCTTGGATTGTATTTACTTTTGCAAGATCGCGTTTTGAGGCATTACGCCACAGTGACAAAACCAAGGTACTACGGTACTATTGACGAAAGGAGGCAATATTAATACATCAGTACATCTCATCTGCTCACGAACACTTGCAGCTTGACGCACTTACCCACGCGTGTGTGTATCCACGAACGACACACTGCGACTCTCTCACACATCCACGCATTCACGCCGATATTACACGATGGAGACCCCGCCGCGCGACAAGCAGTTTGGTGGCGCCATGGCACCGCCGAAGCAGCTCCACGCGCGGTTGAAGATGCAGATGATGGAGAGCGACGACATGAACGACATGGACAGCAGCAGCAGCAGCCACCATCGTCAGCACCCCGAGATGGAGCAGCGCATGGGCGACGAAGTCCCCGTCCACACAGCAGCGCTCAAGCCACTCGACGACGACTTTGACGACGAAGACCTCGATTAGCAAGCGCATGGACAAGAAAAGCGTACTACACAGACACAACATACAATTTCACTGTGTGTTTGTATGCGTATTGCTCTCGTCGTCCTACGTGCTTCCTGCTAGTATTCACGTCGTGCGTGGCGCTGCTGCTGCGCTGTCTTTCACGGCCGTGAAGAACGCGCAGTTGTACACTGTGTGCATCATCGACTGGACGTTGCGCGTGTAGACGCACTCGCGCTGTGCTTCCCGCTATTGCCCATTTGCATACAACCATCCAGTACAATCAGTCTCCTGCGTCGAAGTAGCAACATCCCAAACATCTTGTTTTCACTATGTGCGTTTGTCTTGCGATCAACGACCCTACTGAAACTAAGATGTTTGAGACGCCACCCAAACCCAACAAACGCACCACGATCCGAAAATTGTACGTGCTCATCACGTGCTTAAGTTCGTCGAGCGACAGTTCGATCGACTGTCCGTAGCGCTCGTCGGCATGCTCGCCACCACTAGGGTCCAGACTCTGTTGCTGCCAGTGGTACAGTAACGGCCCCAAATTGATCCACACACCGCCAGGCTTGAGCATCCGCTCGAACGCTTCGATGTACTCAAACACGTTTGGCGCTGCGTCAATGAAGAAGCACGTGACAATGCAGTCCCAACACTCTGGAAGAGGGCGTTTACAAAATAGGAGTATCATACAAAAGATAAGTATCAAACAGCGAGTTGATACTCAGCACGTATTGATACTAACATATCCAGCCAGTTGATAATTTAAAACGCACCGCGATCGTTTGCGTACGCGTCGAGGAACTCGCCCGCGCACATGGAAAAGTCCGGCGTGTTGCCACTTGCTAACCCTAACAGCTGTGCGGGTGCAACGTCCGGCACTGCGACCGGACGGACCTGGTCAGCAATCGACAGAGCGTTCGACGGGTTGTAAATCCACGGATGGATTTCGATCTCATTTGGCTGTGACGTGCTGTAAAGTATCAAACGAGAAGAGAGTGTCAGAGTGTCAGAGAGCGAGAGAGCAAGAAAGAGAGAGCGAGAGAGCGAGACAGTACCAATTCAGAATAAAGTTGCTCATAAACAGCATCTGGTACGAAAACTCGTTCCCTTGTGCGGCGTAACCGGCAGCTGCAATCTCGAGTGCGAGGCGACCGAGACCAGCGCCAGGGACGAGCACGCGCTGCGTATTGCTGGTGTCGTGTTTTGATACCAAATATATACACAAGTACCAACTGTCAGCTAATCGATTACTTGATCAAACAACGACAACGACGCACCGGTTTGCTGGCGTCACGGGCAAAATGCGCTTGAGCTCCTTAAGAATCGGCTTGTAGCACATGTCGCGCTCTTTCTTGCCCTAAGAAACTCGTGGAGGTGAAAAGATAAGTACCAGACGATCGCTTCTGTCAAATTTCGAGTATCAAACCCATTCGATCTTCGCCATTACGGTCAGTAGAGCAAGGTTATCGTACCTCGTCGGACCAGTCGCGCACGAGTTGATGCAGCGTGCTCGTGAGCTTCGACAAGTGGCGCGCTGGACTCTGCAGTGGCGTCGATGGCGTGACGAGCGGGACGTCGACGCTCGGCCCTGACGCAAGTTGTGCCTGCACGACGCGCTCCAGGAAGACCTGGTTGTGGCGCGCTGCGTTCTGTTGTGCGTGTAAAACAGCACGCTGTGTTTAGATCTACTTACAAACACGCGCGCAGGCAGATAGACAGACAAACTTGTGAAGCACGTACGATAAAGTGGTGCAAACTGCGCAGCGTCGACGTTGGCGGGAGGCGGCGCTGCATGTCGGCGGGAAGTGCCTGCAGGTGCTTCTTGCGCCGGTACAGCTCGCGCATCACGAACGCCTCGTATTCGCGGAACGACAGCAGCACGGACGCATAGTGCGCCTGCTCGGCCAAGTCGTGCTCCATTCGTACTGCTGTTGTTTTTTAGTATCGGAATTGTGTGTCTGAAATCGTGAAGTATCGAAATTGATCGAGCCCATACAAAACACAAGTCACTCACACTTTAACACAAGCGCTGTCGTCGACTGTCACGATGTCGCAAGGCCGTCTGCTCCCGCTCGGTACGTGTCTGTACATACAGCTGCATGCGCACCGCAACGAGGTGTGGATGGATGCACACCCATACGCACGCGAGAGCGTATATTGACCGCCTTGTGTGTGCGTGTATGGCTTCTGATGGGATGTTGCTGTTTGCCAGAGCTCATTGACAAATGCATCGGCTCGCGGCTGTGGATCATCATGAAAGGCGACAAGGAGTTCGTCGGCACGCTCCGCGGCTTTGACGACTACGTCAGTACGTCCCGTGCTTGCTTTTTTTGCTACGCACTCGTTCGCAAAGCTGATGCTCTCGGTTGCTTATCTGCATAGACATGGTGCTAGACGACGTGACCGAGTAGTACGTTCGGCTCTCTCTCTCTCTCTCTCTCTCTCTCTCTTTGTGTTTGTGTTTGTGTTTCCCACACACTTACATGCATGCGTTCCTGCGCTAGTGAAATCACTCCTGACGGCAAACGCGAGGTGAAACTCGATCAAGTGCTACTGAATGGCAATAACGTCTGCCTCGTACGTACTGCTTTTCGATCGATCAATCAGCCACCCACTGACGCAAATACACCCACGATCAGCTCGTTCCTGGCGGCTTCCCAACAACAACCACCGAGGAACTTGTCCAGTCGTAGCTCCATTGTCGTACAGACAACGACAGCAAATAGGAGCGTTTTAACACACACAATACAAACAAACGCATGCGACTCGTTTGCTGTGCAATTGCTCTATTCTCTCTCTCTCTTTCTCTTTCTCTCTCTCTCTCTATTGCGCTACTACACCTACTTACTTCTTGGACTTGTTCGCGTTGTTTGTCTTGACGACGCGGCGGTTCGCGAGCGTGAGCATCCGGCGCTGCTGCGTGAGCTCAAGCGTGTCAAAACCCGCGCGCTCGAGCTCACCGAGCGTCGGCTGGACGTCCGTGAGCGTGAAGAGCCACGACGGGTACGCGCTCGGGTCCTTCAGCTCGGCGTGCTGACCGTCTTTGTAGATGTTCGTCGGCACGAAGCGCGTGAGGTCGATCGCTTCCTCGACGATCGCGTTCGCAGCGCCGCCTTTGCCTTTGCCAGGTGCAGCAAAGCCACGAACGAGCGACTGCTTGATCGTCGGAAGTGCAGCCACACGGCGCGTGAATGTGTTCATCGTTGTATGTATGCGTGCGCTGCGAGATGAGTCAGTTGGGCGGTCGTGGGAGGGCGATACGTCGATCGTCGCGCGTCGAGGTTGCCTTAGACGTGCGCGCAAGCTCTTTGTGGTAGATTGGATGGTGTGTGCTTTTGGTCATAAAATATAAACATGAGTATATATTTCTAGTGTATATATAGCTGTAAACCTCAAAAGAAATCTATCTAGTATACTCAACAACAACTGCATGACAAAACAAAACAGCACCAGCAACAACAGCCGTCACACCACGATCGCCCCATGCGAAGAACACCAGCGCCGATGAGCGCCACGGCAACCATTACAAGTATGTACGTACTCACCACGAAGGGCGTAGAGGTATCACATGTACCCTTTTCTGCAAAAATTTATCAAATATAAAAGTACTACAGTCATAGTATCGTATACTCAAAATGATAGTTGTTCGACGCTCCACCTCAAACTGCTGCAGTTATACATTTGCTATGAAAGCGCAGATCGACATGACATTCATGGTTACTGCAGTGCGCTTTTATGTGGTAGATTAAACGGTGTGTGTTTGTGGTTGTACGATATAACTTATGAAACTCAAATAGCCAAAAACATCGCTTAATATCGTTTGAGCAATTTCTCGCACTAATCAAAATACGTTAGTGCGTTGACGTTGGCTTGATGTGATCTATATTTCTCACATCAACAAACGAATCCTTATTATATAGTGCGACTTCCTGTATTGTTTACATTGTGTGTTTGTGGTATATGGCGGAGATACATTAGATAGAAAATGTATTGCTATTTAGCTACCAGCAACATATTAATCATCTCGTAATGCATCTCATCTGGCTTCTCTAAATTATTGATGTGATGTCACACATGACATTATATCTCAAATCATGACAATATGTATTGCACGTCCTCGGTGTATTGGCCGGTGTGCCGTTAATAAGACAGGACAAGTAAGCATACATCTGATATAAAGTTAACTTTATGTGTACGAAAGATGCCGATACAACTCTATATATATCATAGTGCTAAATACGCCCTCCTCTACATAACTCATTATATGGAAGAAAAGGAAACTGCTATGTGATACACTTGGGTCGCTGCATCAGATGTATTGTGTGATGTCACACACAACATAGTTTAATTAATTCATGGAGATTTGTATTGTGTGGTCAAGGTGTGATGATCAGCGCTTGCATATTATTGAATAGGACATATACACATCCATCGTATATGGGAATGATATAACTTTGTATCTAGTTGTACGAAAGATGTCGGTGCAAGTTGTTAAATGATATAGTTTTCTGAAATCGTACTGCCCTATTCATTTAATTATACACTATATACCTAACGTTGAGTTGTCTGTCACCAAATTCGCGTCATGTCACGATTTCCATCATTTTATGAAAGTTGTGGCACATTCACAATTTCTCAATGAAAAATATTTGACAGCAGCAATAACATAGAAGAGAGTGCGTGTGACTGTACCGGTGCTTACACGGGCGGCCCCACAGGCGGACTGCGATGTCAGATATGTCACGGAGCGAGCAGCTCCGTGTCGTAGATTGCACTGTGCTTTGTTGAGGAAGCGTGCAGAAGATCGCACAAGTAGGACTTGTGCATAAGCGGGGAGATTCAACTCTGATTGTTATTATATAACCTTCTAAGAGTGATAGCACTTGCTATCACTTTTAACAATAAATCAGGACCTGTATAACTGCACATGCAATCTATTGATATCGTACTCAACAGAACAAGCCCGTTACAACGTACAAACCTTTTGTCAATGTAGTGTGTATTCAAGTTTATGTTTGGTCGCTGTACGAGGTACATTTTTAACTAAAGATTTAGAAAGAAGTAAGGCAAAAATACATATTTCAAAGAGTACTTGATCACTCCATACGAATTGATTTTCTGCTGTTATTGCGATGAATAACATATATCCGATATTGTACTGAAAATTTTATAAAAGCCAGCCCACACTTGTCTCGAAGATCTGAAATTATATATACCTAATTGGCTTTCTAGTAAAGCACGAATTCCGTACAATGTAACAAATCTTTTAAACAAAAAGGCATACGCATTGTTATACCCACGAGCTTTATCGAAGAAGCAGAACTAGTTAATGTGCTTCCTCCATATATTCCATAGTACGATTTATCCCTTCATCACGACTGTTTATTCACATACATAGTAATCTGTAGAGTAAAGTAGCAGTTGCTGAAACATCGGCTACGCTTTGTGCAAGATCGAACGCACGTTGATTCGTCGCGCAATTGCTGCTACTTGTGAGATGGAGCATGGACTGTAGGCCGCCTTTTTACGTCGAAATCTACCGCACCTATCACGTATCTCGTATACGAATCGCTGCTGTGTTGCACTTGCTGTTCTAATGTAAAGTGTGTTGAATCAGATAATTCACAAGCGCATATCAAACGTAATTTGATCGCACACGTTTATCAAAAAGTGGATTTCTGTAGCTGCTGATACCAATTGAGAATTTCAATTTTGTGGCCTCTTTTAGCGACAACAAACTTGTCCATTGATCATACATTTGTAATTGTTGTGGCAGACGCTTTGGCCGATCCACCCGAGACGCAGTCAAAAGCCGACGCGAGCACTACATGTACACACAGTATTCGTACATGTGAAGGGAATAAATTACGAGATCGTGTATAATCGAACAACATCATTTCAAGCAGAATAAAATTGTCATTGATATGTCGACGCACCAGCTGCACTTGGTTCCATATTTGAAATTTCGTACCGATACGAAATAGATTCCGTTAATGTATTTAATGAACAAAATCACAATCTGTGCGATATAGTCACCACATCGATATCACTACGATCGCACCGCTTCAATCGACTCACTTGGCTGATTCTACCATGATCATGCCGAGTTTGAACGGCATGGATACTTGGTCTTGGCTACTTACGGTACGTTTTTGCGCTGTTGAATCTTCCCTTATGCTTCAATAGTTGCATGTACGATGGTAGTGTATTTTGTAACTTCTGCGTACTAGCATATTTTTCATGACAGGGACATGTATGTTGCCATGACTACACACTCTCACAACATCGCAGCGCAAACAATCATACAAAAGCGTGTCAACCAAAACCATGTGATCTGGCTTAATGAAGTCACACTTTAACTCTTGATGTATATTTGAGATATTGGCCGAACAATTCGTTTTCACTGAGTCTGACTAGAAGGTACCTGATAGACACGGTATAAATCATCTCATTACACAGGTCACTCACACTTGCTGCAACCTGGCGCGAAGTTACCCTCAAATACTTACTACAGCAGGTTACGATGCTAAAGTATGCGTATCATTTAACCCTTCGCGTTATTTATCCTTTTATTAGTGGTCCAATTTCAAGTATTTGTTCTGATATCAAATAACAAATGTACAGAAATGAGTTGTCAGCTCTGTGTACGCGGATTCTGACTACGCTCTATTCATTCCGTTGGCTAGTGCTGTGCATTATATTTCTATTTTTGAAGGGGTCATGTACCGATACGCGGAGCAACAAAACAACATATATTTGATCGTATTAACCTTAACGAATATCTTTGATTTGAGTGGCCTCATGTATAATATATATATAAATGAAAACTGCACTAGCGAAATATGAGCACTACGCATCACCAATATGATCGACCCATGTAAAGAATGTCAGCGTCGACGAACGTCACGGTACCATCGCAAGTATGCATTGTACAAGATCGCCATCAAGGACGGAGGAACATCGTGTATTTAACATTTTTCTGTTATTTGTAGACAAAGACAATACTACTGAATGTATACTCAAAATACAGTAGTACAACACGAACAGAATGTTAGCTATCCGCTTCAAATGGTTTCAAGCACAATAACGCGATCTGAGTGAATATAATCACAGTTTGTATTGTATACTTTATCCATAATTGCGAGATGCTTGAGCGAACAAGTAGTTTTACGGCGCCTTAATAAGAGGAACTTAGTATACATAATATGCATCAACTTGGTATACATGGCATCTAATGTAGCTGCAACATGTAGAAAACATATTATTAAAGCTTTTTACAACAAGAAACAGAGCAATAGGGTGATATTTATGAAATACTGAGTTTCATTTCGTTTTTCTGATGATTTTTTTCAAGTTTAATTTATGGATATTTTGTAGTAGATTCACAGAAAGCTTGGTGCGTATTCGTCGCATGACGGAGCAAAATACAGCCTACTATTTTAGGTGGCGTAAAAGTGCATTACTGAACATGATTTCGGCCAAGACGCGTTTACTGTTTTTCCAGTTGAAGCTATCTAGTTGTTTTTAATATTCGTTGAGTATCACTACATGCTGCGGGAGTACTTTTCGTCGATGCATAGTACACGGCGTGTGATTGAACACTTGCTTAGTTAAACCCCAGCACAGACATTGAAATATGTATCATACGATACAACACAACCATGACGAAAAACGAGTCACAACCAAATAAGTGTTGCCTCCGTTGCGCGGTAAACAATGGTCTCTTGATCCAATTAACCAGATCACGCACATATTCCGCCCGTTGTGCTTTGCTTGTCAGCACTGTATGATCACGCACATATTCCGCTCGATGTGCTTTGCTTGTTAGAAATGATAGGTGGGTTACGTATTTTCAACCTAGCATGACAAACTTTACGTTAATTCAAATACAGTATATATATTTGTGCTGCTCGACGCTCAGCCTTAAACTGCTTCACTTTCAGATTTGCCATCAAAAGCGCAGATCGACGCGACATTCAAAGCTCGTGACAAGAACGATGCTGCAGCGCGTGAAGACAACGACGAGAGCCGCGCTATTGTTGCAGCGCTTAACTGCAGCGACGCACTTGCGCATGCATGCAGCTGCACCACTATCGCTACTCCAGCGCCACTTTAGCAGCAACAGCAGCAACGATAACTCGCCGACGTACAATGCTGCGACTGCTGCACGGACGCTCAAGTTGCTCGAGCGTCGCAAAGTCACGACAGTCGACATCGGGATCCTCAAACGCAAGAACAAACCGATTACGATGGTCACTGCGTACGACTACCCGTCGGCTGTCCACGTCGACCTCGCAGGCTTTGACATCCTGCTCGTCGGCGACTCGGTCGGCATGGTCGAGCTGGTGCGTTGTGTTTGTCGTTCTTGCCGTGCACTGTACGCACAGCCAATAGCAGCTGCATTCATATCTGTACAAATCGATCGCTAGGGCATGGACACGACGATTCCCGTAACAGTCGACGACATCATCTACCACACACGCGCTGTCAAACGGTACGACTTGTTGGATTGCTATCTATCTGTCTGCCTATCCATCGACTCACATTGCAGCTGCTGTCGCTAGTGGCGCAACGCGACCGCTGGTGGTTGCAGACATGCCATTCGGGTCGTGCGAAGGCGATCCGTTCGAAGCACTGAAGAACGCGCAGCGCATGTTGAAAGAAGGCGGCGCGGACTGCGTCAAGATCGAAGGCGGCGTCGAACGCGCCAAGACAAGTACGTCTATCCAGCCGCTCTCTCTCTCTTTCTCTCTGTGCCTCTAACTCACCTCGTCTTCAGTCCAGACGATCGTCGATGGTGGCATCGCTGTCATGGGGCACGTTGGCTTGCGACCACAGCACATTAGCGTTCTCGGCGGCTTCCGCGCTCAAGGCCGCACGGGTGCGTCTCTAGCGTCCTCTTGCCTGTCGGTCCCACTCCACCTGACGCTCCTCTCTTACCACCTGTCTCTCCTACACTAGCAACCCAGGCCGAGCGCATCATTGACGACGCACTCGCTGTCCAAGCAGCTGGCGCATTCGCAGTCGTGCTCGAGTGCGTCCCATCGGCCGTCGCGCAGCACGTGACGTCGCTTTTGGAGATTCCAACGATCGGGATTGGCGCTGGGCAATACACGAGCGGCCAGGTCCTCGTGTATCACGACTTGTTGGGGATGCTCCAGCACCCGCATCATGCGCAATTCGTCCCCAAGTTCTGTAAGCGCTACGCGGACGTCGGCGAACGCATTCGCGTCGGCTTGGAAGCGTATCGCGAAGACGTCGAGCACCGACGCTTCCCAAACGATGACTTTGCACCGTACAAGGTGCGTTCGTGCATATAGACAGGACAGCATCGCGCATAGCTACGATTGATTGATGGATGGATTTGTTGGGTGTGTGGATGCGTGTAGATGTCGACGGAAGAGACGAGCAAGTTGGATGCGCTCGTAGCGACCAAGTATGCGAAAATAACGGACGCAGACCAACAGGAGAACGATACGGACGTGTCGGAGGTCACCAAGGTCTATTAAAGTAGCGTACTGTAGTAGTACAGTAAGCAGATGGCGTTCGAAGAAGACAAGAGGTCAAGAAAGGATAATCAGGTTGCTGAAGTAGCGATACGATAAGGACACGCAGCGACAGTCGAAATGTGAATAGCAAACTGTAGACCAAGGATGCACACAGAAGAGAATGGAACGCAGTGTGTGCATTGATGTGGCCACACACGTGGTTAAATATGATTGATGTTGCTACTCTGTTGACGCTAGCAGACGCTGTGCGATTGCAAGCACTAGTGCTCTGTCTGCCCAACTGCCTAGCATGTGAGTCGGCGCGAGTCAAGAGGATCCGACGAGCAGCGACCGTTTGCCTGGGCGAGCTCGTCGC
>JAADXH010000593.1:0-19741 GCA_023337595.1 Globisporangium camurandrum
CCCCCCCCCCCCCTCTCTGTTGTGCTGTACTGCTGTAGCACTGCAGTAAAAAAAATAGAACGACGCGTTGCACTGTCTATATTCTATCAAATACTACTAAGAAGTGAATAGTTTATTTGCTTTCGTTTCTACATGTCATTACTACTTCGTGTTTTCCATATTTGATAATTGTGATTGAATTACTGCTGTAGTACTACAATTTTCGACATTTAATAATTCAAGCTTCTATTTTTACTTTCGTTTCTATACATCACTACCGGCTTATGTAATTTTTTGGTGCAGGCATTGGTGGTCAACACAGCAAATCTGAAACGTTGCGCGAAGCAGGCATGGCTTCGCATTCGGTCATGCACTCACGCAGGGACTCCCCTATGTAGTACAGCACGGTATAGCACAGCAGTAAAATTTCGATCTCGTTGTGGCAATGCGTATAATTTAATTAGCGAATGTCACATGTATACTTTCGATTCAAATAATCATTACCGATTTATGTAATTTTTGAACTTGTAAGTAGTGATAGATTTACCGGTACTACCAGTGGCAAGGCATTGGTGGTGAGCACAGCAAATCTCAAACGTCGCGCGAAAGCAGGCAACGACATCATCAGCGATACGTACGCAGCAGCAAGCACAACACGCACGTTCAAAGGCAACACCGCCCAGCACACACACCTTACTTTGTAGCACACTTTCGCAGTTGAGCACACGAACGCACACGAGTACCTACACACGATGGTCAAGTCGTACTTGCGCTACGAACGCGACTGCGCATTTGGCGTCGTCGCGTCGGTCGAAGGCAACGTCATCTACGACCGCACGGGCAAATTTGCAATCGCGCCGGCGCTCAAAGACATTGTCGTGTGGAACGTGCGACAGGGCAACAAAGTGCGCGAGCTCCGTGGCGACTCGGGCCAAGTCACGTCGCTCGCGCTTAGCCCCGATGGCGTGTTCGTCGCTGCTGGGTACTCGACCGGCGTCGTGCGCATCTTCAAATTTGCAACTGGGTCGCTCGAAGTGACGCTCGATGGCCACAAGTCGGCCGTCGAAGCGCTCGTGTACAAGCACGACGGGTCGGTCCTGGCGTCCGGGTCGCGCGATACGGACATCATTGTGTGGGACATTGTGAGCCAAACCGGCTTGTTTCGGCTCAAGGGCCACAAGGACGCCGTCACAGCACTGCAGTTCATCGCGCACGAATCGCTCCTCGTGTCGTCGTCAAAAGATACGCTCCTGAAGGTGTGGGATCTCGAGACGCAGCACTGCGTCCAGACGTGCGTCGGTCATCGGAACGAAGTCTGGTCGCTTGCTGTGAACCCGACGGGCGATCGACTCGTGACTGGTGCATCGGACAACCAGCTTCGTGTCTGGCGCATCCGTCCCAGCAGCACTAATGGACCCACAGAAGCGAACGACGACAATGTGCTGACGCTCCTCGGATCGATCTACCGCCAGTCGAACGACCGGGCGATGCGTGTCGCGTACAACACGCGTGGTGACCTCGTCGGTGTCCAGAGCGCGGGGAAGACGATCGAAATTTACAAATTGCGCTCGAAAGACGAGATCAAGAAGAAACAACAGCGTCGTGACCAACGTCGACGCGAGAAACAAAAGAAGAAACAAGCAGCCGACGACGCTGCTGCGGCTGCTGCTACGAAAAAGAAGAAGCAGCAGCAAGCGCACGTCCAGCAGCAGCTTCAACAGATGCCCTCACCAACACCAGCAGACGATGACGCGCGCGAACACGAGAACGACGCAACGGACGAACTCGAACTGCTGTGCGTTGTGCGGTCGTCGCACAAGATCAAGTCGTTTGCGTTCTCACCAGACGTTGCAAAAGACGGGGCGACGTCGCTGCTTGCGGGCTTACAGAACAACAGCATCGAGACGTTTACGCTGTCGCCAAGCGCTGTGGACATCGAGAGCCGGTATGCAAAAGCCCATTCGATCGCACTCAGCGGCCATCGGTCAGACGTTCGGTTCGTTGCGATCAGTTCAGATGATCAGCTGGTGCTGTCGCTGTCGAATTCAGCTGTCAAGATCTGGAACGCGCGGTCGATGCAGTGCATTCGGACGTTGGACGACGGCCTCACGCTCGCACTCTCAGCAGCGTTTGCGCCAGGGAACATGCACGTCGTCGTTGGCTGCAAGACGGGCGAGCTCCTACTGTTCGATTTGAACAGCGGTGAGTGTATCTGGAAAGAACCGACCGCACACAACGGCAGCGCCGTGTGGTCGATCGACGTCCGACCGGACGGACGCGGAATTGTCACTGGTGGCGCGGACCAGCACGTGAACTTTTGGGACTTTGAGATGCACCGCAGCGGTTTAGAAACTGCAGCGCCGCTCCGTCTCGGGCTGAGCCACGCGCGGATGCTCAAGATGACCGACGACGTGCTGTGCGTCCGCTTTAGCAACACGAAGGACGCGAAGAAGCTCGTCGTTGCAGTTGCACTGCTCGACTGTACGGTCAAGCTCTTCCACGACGACTCGCTCAAGTTTTTCGTGAGTTTGTATGGCCACAAACTCCCAGTGATGGCGATTGACATTTCCTCGGACGACGCAATGATCGTCACTGCGTCTGCCGATAAGAACGTTAAGCTCTGGGGGATGGACTTTGGCGATTGCCACAAGTCGCTGTTTGCGCACTCGGATGCGATCATGGCCGTTCGGTTTGTACGCAATACGCACTTTTTCTTCACGGCCTCGAAAGACAAGAGCGTTGCGTATTGGGACGGCGACCACTTTGAACGCATTTTGAAATTGGAGTCGTCCCATTTTGGTCAAGTGTGGGGTGTCGCAGTCAGTGTCGACGGTAGTTTTGTCATCAGTTGTGCGTCGGACCGGTCGCTTGTGAAATATGTTCGGACAGAAGATCAAGTGTTTCTAGAAGAAGAGCGGGAGAAAGAGATCGAAGCGCTGTTTGAAGACGAACTCAGTGCTGCGAACCGTCAGACGCCGAATTTGAAAGCCGCTAACAATGCAACGGAGAACGAGGACGCGCAGACGACTGCCGATGCGTCGTCGTCGTCTGCGTCTGCAACGAAACGGACGATCGAGTCCGTGAAAGCTGGTGAGAGCATCATGGAAGCGATTGAATTGGCCGACGCTGAGCTTACAGCGATCGCTGCGTACGACGCACTGCGCGCCAAGAAGATGCGCGAAGCGTCGCAGCGTCGTGACAAGACAAAGAGTCAGGACGAGGACGCTGCACAAGCGATTGCGTTGGCGCCACGCACGCCGAATATCTTGTTGTTGGGCTACGCGCCGCTCAAGTACGTGCTCCATGCACTGCGTCGCGTCCGGCCACACGAGATGGAAGAAGCGCTGATCGTCTTGCCGTTTGAATATGTCGAGAAGCTGCTGCAGTTGCTCTTGCAGTTGATTTCGCATCACTTGGAGGTCGAATTTTGCTGCAACGTGTTGTTGTATCTCCTCAAGCTCCACCACACGGCGATCTGTCAACGCAAACACTTGTTCAACGCACTCGAGTTGCTGTGGCAGCGCTTGCGGACGCAGCTCGTCGAGAAGAAGAACCGCATTGGGTTCAACGTCGCGGGACTCAAGTATTTGAAACGCCAGTTGGACGACGACCGCACGGGGTTTGTCCAAGAGATTGCAGCAACAACCCCAAGTGGTCAGAACAAGAAAGGACCAAATGCGAAGAAGAAGCGGAGTAGTGCTTAGAGCAAATGAGAGCGAGTAGGAGCTATAGAGACAGCGACAGTGTTTGAAGGAGAGCTTGCGATAGAGATAGAAAGAACGTGGGAGAGGTATTGTTAGCTGCTGCTGGCATTCACGTTGTCGCAATGCCTGCAAAGTACCGGTAGAGCGTCTTATTTGCATTTACAACCAACACAGTGTTGTAACAAAGCAGCTCGAGTGCTCACGCATTTTTGTAGATAAGGTAGTGCATTAGGGTGTAGCTGTTGTTTATGCTCCCGATTGGCAAGTTTTATACACCTCTCCAAAGCGATACCTGGAAGTTGACACCAAGTGAAATTTGTTCAGATAAAGAACAGCGCCGATTACAAAAGTACAAGCGAAAACACAATTGCGGAAAGCACGGCAATAAACGAGTGTTGTCACCAGCGAGAGCTTTGTATTATGTGTATGTACATCCATGCCAGCTGCAACGACACCAGCAAGACCGCAAATAATCAGCGTCCATATCATGCCACACAAAAGTCGTTGCAAGAATAAATGCAGCACACATTAGTTGCACATGAATGTAGAAAGTAGATAACAAATGTGTTTGCATACATATGTCGATATGAGCGAGACTGCAAACACATATAAACACGAGCTCCTCAACTCACTCCTTAGCTGTGTTGCAAAATCACAGCATCGTGTTGCAACATATATCGTCACAATCACTTTCAACACCGGTAGCAAAGATTTCAACATCTCGCTTGAACAAACAGAATACCGGGACTGCAGATGACCACCGTGTTGACAAGCCAATATTTCACACATGAAGCACAGCAACAAATCAAACCAATTAGATACACAAACAACATCAGAAAAACACATCCGTTCGTTTGCCTATATAATCTCTCCCTCCTATACACTCTGGTATCCTACCCCAACGCTCCAAGCCTCGTCGCACGTCGACTGACAATCAAACCAATCCTATTGGCTCCACCATGTCGCCCAATGCTACAGCCTCGACACTTAGAAGCGGATCAGACGCTCGAGCGCACGCTTCTTGTCTTCCAACTCGCGCAGCGTCGCGTCCTCGTGGTCCTCGAGCCAGTCGCGCGCGTCGCGGATCGCGGTTTCGACGTTCGCGTCCCCCTTCTCGCGCGACAGCTCAATTGCGCGGTAGATGTACTGCTCGAGGCTGTTGCGCGCCTCGATGCGACGCAGCAGCTCGGCGTCGTCCTTCTTGAACTTCTCAGCGTCCGCAACCATGCGGTCAATGTCGGACTGCGACAACCGACCAGCGTTGTTCGAGATCGTCGTCTCGGCGCGCGCACCCGTCTTCTTGTCGCGCGCCGACACGTTCAAGATGCCGTTTGCGTCAATCTCGAACGTCACTTCGACCTGCGGCTCACCGCGCTTCGCTCGCTCCAAGCCCGAGATGTTGAACTCGCCGAGCTTGTTGTTCACGGCCGTGGACGCACGCTCGCCCTCGTAGATGCACACGTCGACGCTCGTCTGGTAGTCCTCTTCGGTCGTGTACACGCGCGTCTTGCGCACCGGGATCGCCGTGTTGCGCTTAATCAACACGCTCATGACCTTACCAACGGTCTCAATCCCGAGCGACAGTGGCGTCACGTCGACCAGCAACAGCGAGTTCGTCGCGTCGTTCCGGATGCCGCTCAAGATCGCGCCTTGGACAGCCGCGCCGTACGCAACGGCCTCGTCCGGGTTGATCGACTTGCTCAGCTCCTTGCCGTTGAACAGACCCGAGAGCATCGTCTGGACCTTCGGGATACGCGTCGAGCCACCGACCAAGACCAACTCCGTGATCTCATCCGGCTTCATCTGCGCGTCCGCCAGCACCTTCAACACCGTCTCCTCACAGCGCTTGAACAGCTCTTCGCCGAGCGACTCGAACTTTGCACGCGTGACCGTCGCGCTAAAGTCCACGCCCTCGAACAGCGAGTCGACTTCGACCGACGCAGACGTCGTCGTCGACAGCATGCGCTTCGCCGACTCACATGCCGTGCGAAGACGGCGCATCGCACGCGGCGAGCTCGATGGGTCCAAGTTCTTGTTCTTGCGCTTGAACTCCGTGAGCAAGTACTCGACCATGTTGTTGTCAAAGTCCTCGCCACCCAAGTGCGTGTCGCCGCCAGTGGCCTTGACCTCGAAGATGCCGTTTTCGATCGACAAGATCGACACATCGAACGTCCCGCCGCCCAAGTCAAAGATCAACACGTTCGTCTTCACGCCGTTCGAGCCAGCGTTCGTGTCGAGACCGTACGCAAGTGCAGCGGCCGTCGGTTCGTTGATGATCCGCTTGACGTCAAGGCCCGCAATCGCACCGGCGTCCTTCGTCGACTGGCGCTGCTGGTCGTTAAAGTAAGCTGGGACGGTGACAACTGCCTGGTTGATCGGCTGGCCCAAGTACGCCTCTGCGGTCTCCTTCATGCGCGTGAGGACCATCGACGAGATCTCCTCCGGCGTAAACCGCTTGCTCTCACCCTTGAACTCGACTTCAATCAACACCTTGTTTGCGTCGCCCTCGACGATCTTGAACGGGAAGTGCTTCGCGTCCTTCTTCACGATCTCGTCGTTGAAGTTGCGGCCGATGATACGCTTCGCGTCAAACACCGTGTTCGTCGCGTTCGACGCCGCTTGGATCTTCGCGGCTTCGCCGATCAGACGCTCCGACTCGTTGAACGCGACCCACGACGGCGTCGTGCGGTTGCCTTCGCTGTTCGCAATGATCTCGACCTGGCCGTCCTTCCAGACACCGACGCACGAGTACGTCGTGCCCAAGTCAATGCCAATGACCTCGCTGAAGCCCTTCTCGGCGCGCTTCGCACGCTCCTCACGCTCCTGGCGCGCCTTGTTGATCTTCTCCTCAATCGCCATGCGCTTCATCTTGCGCGTCGCTTCGTCCATCTCGACGCCGCTGATCTCCTCCTCCTGCACCTGGTGTGCCGCCTGCGCCTGCGTCAAACCGGCCTGGAGCGCCTTGTTGCCGCGCTCGAGCGACAGGCCCTGCGTGTACGCAGTCACGGCCTTGGCGTAGTTCTTGATGTAGAAGTGCGCCGCACCGAGACGCGCGTAGCCCTTCACGAACTTCGCGTCGAGCTCAATGCACGTCTTCGCGTCCTGCATCGCGGGCGTCGCCTGGCCGGCGCTCAAGTACGCGGCCGAACGGTTCGAGAAGTAGATCACGTTCGTTGGCTCGTACGCAATCGCGTTCGTGAACTCCTTGATCGCGGTCGCGTGGTCGCCCGACGCGAACGCCGCGTTACCGCGCTCCTTCGACTCGGCACCGAGGCGCGTGCGCTCAGACGCATCGAGGTTCGCGTACTGGTCCTTCGTGGTCTTGCGGCCACCCGTGCGGCGCTTGGGAGCCATGACTTCCTGCTGTGTTGGGGTTGAGCGTAGGAAAGAGGGAGGAGGTGGTCGAGCCGGCTTCCGAGTTGGAAAATGGCATCCAGGCGACGTCGTCGCGCTGCCGCACGATCCGCTTGCACAACGAAACGAGGGATCGGCTGGTTCTGTTTGAACAACCGGCGCAGTGCTAGCCAGTCATCGCGAGGGGCTGACAGGCATTGCGTTGTTGTATTGGGGGCACTCGAGCGCCACTCAATGCGTGATGTTGAGCCTCTTCTCCCCCCAATTGACTGGTCATGGAGCTCCTGGCCATTTATTGACACTCGTCGCAAAAAAATCTAATTTGACTGGCTAAAAGAGAGGATGATAAACCTCGTTTGCGAGGTTTTAGCGCAACCCAATCGATCTGATTAAAATGCTGTCTGTAAACCGGTATTTGCTATTGCTACTGCACGGATAAATTGGTAGTTACAATTAATTCACACGTCACCACACGTGGCGAGTGGCAATGCAAGTGTGAAGCTGTGTGCAAGCATGTTGTGCGTGCATTTAATGAAACGATTGGTGTATGCGTGCAAGCGACAGTCGAGTGAATTGCTTGAGACAAACGAAGCGCTAGTTAAGCGCCCCATGTCGTGAAGTTCGTAAGGCAACTCGGCAATGCTTGCTCGCAACTTCACTGGCGTCGCCATGGGCTCATGCTAATGCACATTCACCATCGACATTGTGCTGTAGCTCGTGTGTTGCTACTAACGGAGCACGCTGCATCGTAGTTGCTGCTGCTCGTACTGCTATTCTGCGGCTTCTACAATAGTTCCAGTGTCGGTGCTAAGCACTTTCGAGACGCGAAGATGCTCTCACATTCGAGAGCGTCGTAGCAACTTCGATCCCGTAGTACAGACTCTGCGGCTATGCTTGTACCTTGTACACCCCACAGATCATTGTCGTACACAGTAGCAAAATGCATCTGCAATGGAGTGAGTGCAACACGCAACTTTTTCAGCTCTCTGTTGGGCTCTAATGGATCTCTCGATTAATAATGATGCAGATGTTGTGATTGTAGCTACAATTGTTGTTGTACTAGTTACTGCTGATGTTTGCTGTTTTAGTAATAATCACACAAGTTTCACAGCCGGAATTGTCAATACAAAAACCAAGTATCATTTGCTTACTCATATATGTACGACATAAGAGCATAAGCACACTTTTGGCCAGTGAATGGTTTGGGTGGTTTAACAACAACTTGGACGACAATTTGGACGACAACTTGGACGACAACTTGGGATGAGCGACGTAATTGCTCTAATTTTTATTTACAACCAACGAAGTGTGCTAAATTAAATTTTACAGGTCATACACATAGCAACTACTCGAATATAAGTAAGGTAAACTAATATATACAGTATTTATATTATAAAAAAATAAACATAGAATTGTGTAATCGAAAATTTAAGGGACCTCTATTTAAATTCAGAATTTGAAATGAAATTTGGTATAGCATTTGACAATACATGAGTTCAGATCTCGAAGTCAATATAGCTGTTCTTGTTTACGCATATGCAAATAGACCCACGAAGTATTTTTAACGAGATGCTACACATCGAAAGTAGGCATAAATCATCGTATTTACGCATATATAACGCCACTCAGTCACTGCTAAACATAAACATTATTCGTTACAGTGTCATGGCTAACATATTCTGATTAAACAAGGTTTTGACCGTGAACGTCTATACGAGTGATGCAAGTGACATACGTCAAAACACAATGCTAGGAAATGTACAAGCCGTCCTAAAACTTCACTACAAGAGAATAAATTGTGTGATAAAGCAGAGAGCATTTTTGCCACCTACGGAATGTGCTAAATTGATTTTTATAGGTCATACACATATCAAATACTTACATATTTGTAAGGTGAATTGTTATATACAGTAGTTGTATTATGATATAATTCACAGTATTCAGAAATTAGACCAGCGCAAGCTACGTTGTGCAATTGGCGGCGTCGACTTATGTATTGACGGCCTGGACACACATGTTTTGAGTGTACTTGTTGTCTACCCACTCGCCGTCGCATTTGATACAATGGCAATCGATATTAGCGCGTGACTATTTGGTAAACGTGTTCAGAGAAAAAATGATTCGAAATATTTATTTTGATATCTGATACTATCAAACGGAGCGTTTAATATCAAAATGTCATGCGAGTGCTCAATATTGAGCTACAAGTCAACAGAAGCGAAATATGTGAGCGTTGTTCACAAAAACAAGCTATAGTATTTCAGGAATATGTAATTAGAGTTCCATACCATGGTGAAGTTAATACTCGCTTAAACACAAACTTAAACACCCAAAACGACGTCTCACTGTGTTCTCTCACTCTCTCTTTCTCTCTCTCTCTCTCTCTTTATATATCTCTATTTATATCTATCTCGCTCTCTCTCAGTCTTGCACACGATTTGTGCATCTTACTACCATATTCCTTTTATTGTGTTTAAATTCTTACAGCGCAATTTTCTATCTCGACATTTAACATATTTTCACATCCAATTTCTTGTTTGTTGCAGAGATGAGTACTAAAAACAAATATTCCTACACTGCTTAATTGTAACGAAACAATTTATATTGTAACAAAAAAGTCACTTAAAACAAGCCGCTACTCGAGTGGACAAAGGGGGCGTCCATGGTCAATATATCTTGCGATCGCCGTATACAGGACAAAAGCTGAAGCGGACATGATCAATATGCCATACAAACACCTCGTATTGTACATCACTTCAGCATAGCCGAAATGTGTGTAGGTTTTCAAATAAAATTAAACTACTATTTACAGAAACCAGAACGAATAAAATATACTACAACAATAATCTCTAAAATACAGCTTCACATTGTTGTCCATGTAATTGCTTAACAATTAAGAAAAAAGCAAGGAAATCGACGTCTTACATTGTTCGCTATATTAATATTTATATATTTTGCTCTTGCAAACTATCTTCGTCTCACATAACACTTTTCAATTTGATATAATTGATTTATTACAGCGAAATATTCTCTCTCGACGATTCTATTTGTTTCGCTATCTACTTCTTCTTTAAATTTATTATTAAGTGCGTATGATGCTTTCTCGCCATGCATTTGTGCACTTTATCATCCACATGTGTTACTGCGGTTATGATTACGTTTTGATGGCATGTGAGATTTGGTCAGTCATTAAATAGACCCTCGCGCATTTTGTGACAGTCAGCTCAACACTATGTTAATGTAGTGTCGTACAAAAGTAAGCCCGCTTTTCCCTCGCTATGTAATACTGCATATTTGATCTTGGCGTATTTTTGATCGACCAAACGCGTAACGATTGCGATACATCATGGTTCACATGTTATAGGTCAGCTCATTGATAGTTTAAATCACTCCTTGACTCTATGTCAATCAAATTGTCATCGCACACCTCAGCATACGAGTCGACTATGTACATTTGGCAGAGCCGGTATTTCTTTTAAACATCTATAAATAGAGACTACACATATCATGTGATTTAACTAGGGTCTCCGTAGCTTCTCGTTTTGACGTTGAGAAGAACTAATGTTTACACGCTCTTTTATGTGAAATACTATTGAAGTCAGAACAAAAGTACTACTTCGAGTCGAATGAAACTTTGTGCATTGGTCTGAGCAATAGCCCATTGAGGACAGCATATAATGCACATTTGGCGAGGCGATCAGACTTTTGCGAGACACTGTATATGTGTTCGCACAGTGTTTTAAATAAGTATACATGAGTATTATACCGTTCTCCGTCTCTGCGTCTTAAAATATCAAGAACAACAATCGCACACCAGTTAAGGATTGTAATGTTTGTTTAAATCTGATCTCTGAGTAGTTGTTGCCTTGGATCCGTTAGGAGTGTCCACAGCTGTCTCAGTCGTTCAACATCTTATGCGCTTCGAGATAATGTTGTGTGGTTTATCGGTAAGAAGTATGTGGTGTGCGTCATGTTGCTATTGATATAAACTCATGTATAACGGGTTTGCGATGACTATCGTATGTTGTAGTATGCCCCCTGTAATTGTTGTACAATCAATAATATCGGAGATGTGCTGTTTGCTCAAATGTATTGGAAGTGTGTAAAGCACTGAGGAGCATCCGCAGCGCGGATTGTACAGCTGTTATGTGTATCATATATAATGTGGTATATTTCGCTCTATGCTAAATGTGTTCAGAAAAAATGATTTGTAACGTTTACTGTGTGATGTCATGCAATTGTTACGTGGTATTTGCAAACGATTATGTATAACGCGTTAGGTGATAGTTTCTCGTGCTTTGTATCACATATTGAATTTGATATGTAATCATCAATCGTGATGTGTAATAGTTTGCTTGTGCAGTGCAACGACGTCTTTTATACACACTGGCACGTTGGTATTTAAGGAACTATGGATATTGGTGAGTTTGTACCTATATGGGGTGAGTTGAACTGCAAACTATGCAAAACATATGTAATATGCCTGCTTACTAATATGTAAACATATATAACGTGCCTGCTGCTGACATTGTAGGAAAACAAGAGTAGTGTTCGTTTGCGGCCGCCATAAAATTGAGCATGCACATTATGTCCTCCTGCGGAATACAAAGCGACCGCGAAAGGGTCGTCTGTTTGGCTAGTATTTATATACGTAATGTTGGGTTGTCAGTCACAAATATTCTGTAACGCACCCATTTTTGTAATTCCGAGACGGTTGTATTTGTAATTCGCAAATGAGAGAACTAGCAAGACAGTGAATATTAGCTAGTGAAGAAGAGATAAGTCACACTCTCACAAACAAGGAGAGAGAGAGAGAGAGAGATAGTAAGAAAGAGAGAGAGGAGAGAAGAGAGAGAGAGAGAGAGGGGGGAGAGAAGAGAGAGTTACACGCTAACATTCTGTTTGAAGTCCATGTGTGAGCCCTCCGACTGTCGATGACAGGCTCAAAACATTCTTATATGCATAAGTTGACGATGTTCGTCACAATCAAAAGATAATGACATTTTTGGTAATTGACATTTAGTTTTGAATACATGTAACATCTATCACATGCAATTGTCCACGGAGTGAAGAGAAAAGGGGGGGGCGAACAGATGGTATGAGGGGTGAGTCCACAGGTGACTTCGCGGTGGCGTCCACATGTGACTCTGACACGCACAAAACCCCTCGTACAACTTTATCAAGAAAGCCATCTATTTATTTGGTAGATCTCTGCGTCTGCAGTCGTATTCGTTTCTTTTTTGGACTCTTCACATTTTCGTCGGAAAATAGCTTAAAAGATTGTGTCCAAATATATCCCTATATATACACGGTACTACACCCCTACAACACCGGGACTTCTATTGCTACACATAGTATGTTTGTTCTCTTCCTCTTGAGATCTCGGTTTCGTGATAAATACACGAAATTTAAATATGTCTAGCATCTATCTTGTCAAACCAGTGAAATAGTCCTATTTGCACCGCTGCAACAGCCTCTCCTGTCTCTTTTTGTGCACATGCAAACTTAAATAACGTCACACACGTGGAAACGAATAATTAAATGACACACAAAAATTGATCAAAACGATCAAATGAAAAAGACACAAACAATGGCGAGCTTACAATATGGAGATCTCCACGTTCAAATCATATGGCAGAGATTGCCAAAGAATCGGAATCCTTAACAATAACACGCTATTCTATAAATTTCAATGTGATACATTGTGCGCCGTCGTGTCTGGTCGTCCGAATTATTCAGATAGGTATATGCTATAAATAGGTACATTTCATGAATTACATAAAACATCGCGCAACTATTCAGCAAAATGTTTCTGTGGTTTTGACTGTAAATTAGAACTTGATTTACTTTAGCAAAACGATCGTGCGGGGCTCGATCACACAAATCTGTACATGTTGAACTGTTATACCTAACACGCCGCATCCAAATATAAAGTATTGCTGCTCTTTACATAAACTAATACATTTCAAATCTGTGCGCAATACACAAGAAGTTTGAAAAATAAATATTTTGACAAATCATGTGTACTGTGGGCTAAACATAATTGCCGCAATCAGCAGAAAGGGTTGGTAGGTATTACCAGCAACTCTGTCCACCTGCATATTGTCTGCACGTATTTATAAATTGCTATTGTATCATATGTCCCGTTTACAGCTTACAGTCAATTTGATATCTTGTGAGTCTCAGGGTCTAGCTTCGCCGTCCAATACATATTCACCTTCTCTTTTGCTAGTGTTTAAGATCGCCCTCTGTATTTACACTAAACTAATTGAAAATCATGCACGCGTCATATCGAGCGCCAGCGTGACTCTCAAGGTTGTAAGATTTTATGTTCGCTTGCATACTCGTTTTCATGTTGTCTTCCATATCTTCCTCTGCTTTCGTAAACTATTATTTACCACTCCGTCTCACAACATGATGTCAATTGGAGTTAAACGAGTGTATTTAATGGAAATTGCGCAATTTTACAGGGTAAAATGTTAACATGTCGACAACATTACCTCTTGTCATTAGTTAGGTGTGCACATCAGCACTATGGAAACTGTAATACGGTAGCGAGCCTGTTAGACCGTGCGTGTGATACTATATTTTGTTGCCTGCAATGACCGTCACATACTTTAAATACCACCGAATCAACAACTTTTCTTCCATACCACCAGGTTGCGAAGTAGACAAAATTGAGTCTATTGTGCGTGAAAATATAACACAAATCAAAAATAACCTTTCACGAACGATGGTTAACAACAGACTAACGCCGACTTGATAAATACGAACTATATCACGTTGCTTTCGTAAATGAAAATTATCGAATCATTTCAAATTTACATACACACAGACTTCAAGGTTTGTTCGTGAGCTACGCAAAGTAGTGCTCTAAAAGTATCTCGTCAGAAGTAGTTTCTTGTATTAATAACATGGATGCATCAATCAATAAATAACACATTTCGATACCGTCATCACTGTAACATTAACCGCCCAAGATATGGCATCAAGACAAACTTAAAATGTGTTGTTATTGATATACTTGTTTTTGACAGAAATATGTGATGCACATCAGAAACTTAAACGTGCAAGGTTGTTCAACAATTCATTTATTAGATACCGCGATGTGCGAATCGATGTTTTAGGTCTTTTTGCTTAGTTATTAGCGTGCACACAGCGGTGTTGCAAGTAAAGTTAGCACGTTTGACCGACAAATTCGAGGGAGTGTAGCCATAACCGACACTTGTAAACATTTCCGTGAGTGGCATCTGAAGGCCAACCTAGGGCGATCCAGCTAATGATGCTCCCTTAATAATGCATATGCATTTGGTAAGCCTAGGAACAGCTGTATTAGTGTTAGATATTTTCTGAGTAATGTGGCCCCAATGTGCATTTTATACAACACGGATTTCAGTCGCTATCAGCAACTTCACCAGATCATCATGCGCAAATGTCAGTCGGTGGTTGCAAAGCAAAATATTCTAGTTTTGTGAATGCATGTCCAGCACACCCATTTGTATACTCATGATTTGACACACCGCTTATTCTGTGTAGCTAAATTTAATAATATTAACTATCGTTTCACAATATCCCACCAGATGTGTTTTCACGCTATTGCAATAAGCGATCTAATGTCACACTAATCGATTGTCCACAGAGGCGTTCAATATTCATACCGCACAAACATGACGCGATGCATCGTGTTGCTGTTTTGGCGAGCAGTGCCGCCGGTTTATAGATTTTTATATCAAGTATCATTTTGAGTTTTTGAGTGTACATAATTAACTCGTATTATGTGCCTGAACTTCGTGGATTACATAGAAGCAGCGGTAGCCACAATTACATGAACAATTGTGCACAATTGATATTGAGCGAGTATAGTCTATATCATGCTACTATATAGTATTTTTTGGGTAGCTGGGCTTACAAGTACGAGTACAAAATTACATATGCTGGTGGATCAAAAGCGGACACCTTGTATATGCTATGTTGTACGAGTTGTACGAGTTGTAAGCTGATGTTATGATCCTGTGATAATCTAAATATGATCTGAAAGTTCACTCTTGACGGTTTAATGCAACGATAATCAATAAAGTATTGCGGGTCTACAATACTGAGGAATTGTATTGTATCGTTTACGTGCTCAACCTCGGGCAATATCCCGTAATACATTTGAGGTTTGGACACTTGGACGGTGTAAGCTTGACGATCGCAAGTTTTTTGCACACTGGTTGACCCGATACGTGACCACAGTAACGATTGAACTTGGTTTATGCACAAATCGCTCACGCCAACGAGAAATATCAGCGAGCAAGGAGCGAGGACTTGCTTTTTCTTGTCGATTTCTGAGTTGGCGTAGGCGAAAACAAAGGATACCGTCGTATACTCACCAATGCACACGGTAAAACATTTGTACTACTAATTCCGAAGTTGCGGGCTGCATTGGCATCACCGGCGAATCGATCTGTCTGGCGTAACAAATACTGTTGTGGTTTTACAGCTGCAATGTAAACATCGGGTAATCGTTGAGGTACCAAATCAACGCGTCAAATCCGTCTGGCTTGATGTTGCGCAACGAAACACGAGCGCATATTGATCTTACAATAACGACACAACCCCGTACTCATGATTCAGTGCACGGTGCTAACGTGGTTGCCGTTGTGGACAACAAATTTCCAAATAGTCGTCTTTCCACGCCATGCCTTCAATACACGCGTTTGCTCCGATACAGTGTGTTTCTTTTGTTGCAAGTTTCAGGCTGTTTGAATTATATCAAGTGCAAGTTGTCGACAATGGTCAATGCACTTCTCGCCACAAAACCCTTGCCCAGTGATTTTTTTAACACTGACGACCACCAACTACTACTCGTAATATGCAAAATATTCGGCCGTGTATAAATTTATAACGTAAACATGCATCAACTCCACAATATGCTGCGCGTTCGCACAGCACGCTCCAATTCACTGCCATGCTTCTGCAAAACCTCCTCATTAATCTATTCCTGCTCCTCGCTAATTCCTCGTCTTCCTCTTCCTGCTCCTCAGCACGTACTCGTAGTGCTCGTCTGGCGCTTCGTCATTGTCGCGTATGACTTGCGTGTCGTGCGCGTTTTGCGCGTCGTTGTTGTGTGCGTTTTGCGCATCGTTCACTTGCGCGCCTTGCGTGTTGTTTTGGCACGGTCGGGATTGTCCCTGGTGTAGGGCTGTGATACGTGCGTCCTAGAGGGATCTTGTCGCTGATCGACCTTAAATCGTGCCAAATCTGGTGGCATGTTGCGGAGTTTGACTGCCTGGTCGGGTTGTGCTGGCGCACTTTCTGGCAAACGTGTATCACGCGTGGATTCTACTTACCTTTCTTCCTCTCTGCCTAGGTGTATTCACGCACCAAAAGCTTGTCTCGTACACACCTTTGCTGCGTAGCATGCTGCACACATTGCTGCGGTATGTGCGACGCTGAGGATCACCTTCTTTTTAATCATGATGATGCGCTTCGACTCGAGCATCTTAATCTTGTGGCGTACCCGCCAGCGCATCGACTCTAATGTCACCTTGAAATGTCGGAGTGCGGATGCGACGTAGCGCAACGTGGAGGTTTGAGACGAATTATGCGTGTGTTGGTGGTGTCGATCCAGGAATGCACATTGCAATGACCTTCTTGTGCAAGATAAATACATTGTAGGAGCACGGCCCACTGATGCAAGGAAAATAGTTTTTAAAAACTTCTTCATCTCCACCGCTAACTGGATGGAGTAGCGATGACGACGAAGAGGAATGTGGCAGTCGCAGCCACCCATGCCTTCGTTGTAGTCACCAACTTTGGCGCTGGTACAGACTCTATCTTCGACCCGTCGCGTCGCATGATACACATTGAAAGCGTCAAGCATCCAGTCGCTATGATTTGCACCTGGCGCTGGCCCATCCAGGCCACTGCAATTACTCCAGGGTAGTCATTGGCGACTGCAATTCGGTACGTGCCACGCGCCACGCTTTTGAGACGTCGCAAACGCGTAAACGCTATGCTGCGGCAGTAGTCACGACGAATGAGCTGGATCGCACCGACGTGGTATAAACCACGCTGAAGCAGGAGCAACGACAAGAGCACATCGTATAATAATCAATCCCTTCGCCTTCCTATCCAAACAATGTCGATGTTGCGAACGTAAGCGATTTCGCCTTGGTTGAAATTAATGTGATCGCCTCTGTCTTTGATTCGATATATTTCGGCCCAGTATAGGATAACAAGCGACAGAAAACAGCTAGTAATGCTATCATATACGGGATAAGCGACCTGTCAACCCGAAACAATGATGGGTGTACCGGTAACAGTAGCACTATTGCGAGTCGCACGTCAAGTACCGTTTCGTACTTCAGGAGTGTAACTTTCCTTGGAGGTACTGTCACATCGAGTTATACCGACTCTTCATGGTTATCATACCCTTGTCGAAGGCGGCACGTGCACCCACAGTCAACCAGCTCATGAAGATCTGCGCGAGCGTCGCGTTGCGTCTCTGCAATCGTCTCTACGCGCGCTTCGGGCTCTGAGTAGTCGTTGAAATATAGGTAGCGAACAATTTCTTCAAATCGTATGCGAGCCACGAAGGACCCCACGTGCCTTTCCACATCGCAACGACGTTGTCCACAGTAGAATGCTTCGACAAACGCTCGTGAAACGGCGCGTGTGTGCGAGTGAGAGTAAGTTGATGATCCGGGCGAGTTCGTGCGGCGCAATATAGGTGACCTATCAGCGCTAAGTGCGCGTTCGCGTAACTGGATTTCCGTGGGGCTTGCACAAAGTTGTAGCTCACGCGCTACAATGTCGGTGGCTCGCTCAGCATCTGCCGTTTGTATTGGTTGGCTTCGTCGGCGATGATGATTCACATCTCCTTTGACAATAATCAGTAAGATGACGCTTTCCATGCTCAACCTGATAAATTCGCCGATCTCGATTAGCACTGCTTCACAGCGTTCGAGTTTTGCTGCCGTCAAACGGAAACCCGAGCCTGAAAACCACAGGATGCGCCACAAGTCGATATATATCGCGTACAACATAGGATACGAAAAATGACAGCACAGGATAGAGACGCCAATAGAAATACTGCTATCCTATAAAAGACACTTCTTCCCTCCATAGTGATGTTTCAGCCTTTCGCTGCGTGTTCTCTACGTTCATGATCTTGATACTCGCTGACGCACTGGTGTCCTGCAAGATTGCTGGAGCGATGGTTTCTGGAACAACAAGAGCGTCGATGCCGCTTGTGTAGTCGCCCTCCTCGTCGCAATTGCCGCCAACGTCGTCAACCGTGAACTCGGGCTCTTTGACATCTCCAAGCACGTCGCCACCGGTAGATAGCTCGAGATATTGTACCGGTGGCTGCGCTCCATTTATTGGCAACGTTGCTGGTGCCGACGGCGGTCGTTGTGATTTCGTTCAGCATGGCATTGTTTGCTGTTGAATCGACAACAATCGGCGAGCTTTTTTGCACGTAACGTCGCAGGAAAAGCCAATGTCACCTTCTTCGAGGTATCATATTCTGTCAGCTTCGATTGCGGACGGACATTTGGTGTCGTTGGAGTGCCGAGTGCTTGTGAACGCACAAAGGATTGCTACTGGTCGAACATTCGATCACGTGCCCACTGCTGATGTCGTACTTGGCGTGTTGTTATTGCTGATGGCAGCGCAAAGACAAGTGACCGTTTGGCTGACCGTTCGTGCAAGTGGCGTCGACAGCCTGGGAGCATCAGCGGAAGTTGACAGCGTGAGAACAACAGTCGTCGTTGACAGCGTGGGAGCTACTGTCGTCCTAGATGCGGGTGCTGACGTTGCGGTTGTAGAAGCGGATGCGCAAGGTGGCGATTCCGAGTTTTTTCTTGAGTCCCAACATGCCTGCTGCGTACATGTACTCAGAGGGCAGGTAAAACAGACATGCGTGCACAAACATAATGCAAACGTACGATTGCGCGGCCAGTGCCGCAAATGCTCGTCATCGCCGTGAAACACGTCCACACGACGCTTTGCATTCTCCTTGCCGGGCCACCCCGTGGACGTGTAGTAGAGTGTAGTGTACAAGAGCTCGCCGATAATCTTGCGCTTCCACTCCTCGGCGGGCGGATTGCGCCACACCGTAAAGAATAGGACGCCAGCAACTACTGGACGCTTTTGTTTTCGCGACAGCGCCAACGTGGGTTGACGTGCTTGCTACGAGGAATCTTTCCGAATGAATGACGTTAAGCGCTGTCAGCTAGTTCAAGCACGAAAGCAAACTGCCGCATCCATAACATGATCTCTACGTTAGCACGTAGAGATTTACCAAATGTCTGAAAAACGAAAACGGAAAATAGTGTGTCGAAACGCAAAATGGCGACTGCAATGCGCGAGTTATGCACTACTTTCGATTTGTTTATATTACTAAAAATGTGTATTAAAAAGGTTTATCCTTGCACTGCTAGGATACAAGGGTTGAAGGGTTAATCACGCTCGGTACACCCCAGGTCATAATTTTAGGGACACACACATTTTGCATTATAACTTTTGATAGACTGCGATTCAAACAATGCTGTTTAGATATGTTGTTCGTACGAGTGTGAGAAGTTTGAATATGTTGGTTTCGCGCTCAAATTCGCATTCTGAGCATAGGCTCCCATACAACCGACGATTTTTGCTGCTGGCCAGAAACTTAGGGACAAAATCAATACAATTTTCAAGTGTATTCACATTAAAATTGC
>JAADXH010000594.1:0-19692 GCA_023337595.1 Globisporangium camurandrum
AATTACACGTTGCTTGTCAGTGCTATCCACTCGTCACTGTCACTGAAACATCATATCTAAATAGCATGATGTAACTCGTTGTGGCTTGCAAGCTATGGACTCATTTGTGGGTGTGCGTAAACTTTTGTCCTTGAGTGTATCGCGATGCGACAAACACGAACAATATATTGTTAGTGCGTTCGTAGATTCGCCGAACATTGCAGCGTCGGTCACGCAGCTCATCCGAATCGTTTGTGCACACATCGTAGGTCTGCTGCCGCTCATGAGCGTTGCTGCTCGCTCGCAACAGCAAGTGAACGACGATGCGCAAAACTACTGAACCAACACGACCTCGAAGAACAAGCGACATCAACTGCACTAGTCGACGCCACTGTTGTTGCCTTCGATGACGCTCAGCAGCAGGGTGTATACTTTTGTGTGCAAGGCCGACCTCTAATTGCAAATTAAATTTGTGATGGTCACGAAAAGCGCACTCGCGGGTTTTGCGACAGAACAACTTTATGTATATACCGGTAGATATGTGACGACCACGAAATCTCGGTCCTCGCGAGTGTTTGACAAAGCACATTTATGTATATAGAGTGCATGCACACGTACTCGAAATTTCGCAAAGATGCAGAAATCTACACCAAAATTGCTGTAACTTCATGGGACATGCCGGTTATAAAATTCGTTCACACTAACTTACAGTACATTCAATGTAGAATCAACTCATGTTTATTCACTACTGTATAAACTAGTAGTTTGAATTGTTGTAACGTTCTTAAAATATATGTACTACGTAGTATACCTCACACATAATACGAAATGAGCATACCTCTTTACTAAACTACGCTCAATCAACAGCGACTGTTTGATCTTATCGTGGCAGTGTATCGTATGTTTAATTCTGAGAATATGGTTTGCGACGACTAAACGAAATAATACAAAAATATGAATACTCAGTCGAGCTAATGTGCACCCAAAAATGTACATTAGTATCCAAACATGACATATTGTACGAGAGCATTGTATGTGACCACTTTAGACAGGCTTTCATTACATTATAATGCGTGTTATAGTGGTACAGTATGTCCACAATGAAATCGTAATTCATCTACGAAATGAAACCTGATTCGTCGCCTATAAAAGATTGTATGCGTGGCCTATGATGGTTACTATATAATGTGGTAAACACAATTGGAGCTCGAAAGCGGTGTATGAACTCTCACTACTTCGAATTATTTACATCAGTAAGTACATTTGTCACACCCATTTGCACTGTATCGCCTTTGTCTTCAAATTACATCGTCCCCGTTGCTTACATGTGCTCAGAGTTTTTGATTTTTGTTTTGCTGTTGTTGTCAGCTACCTACGCGACTAGCACATTGTCCCTTGGTTTCGTACGACTTTAAATCAACGTCTTACACAGATAAAATCATAGCTTGTACAAAAGAAAGGAAAACTGATGGAATCTACAGTGAATATGTTTCGTATCCCAGTAAACTTAGCATCAAATTATCGTCCTGGTTTCTTACACCAAGCTTCAACTTCTATAATGTTTGGTAGATTTTTAATCGAAAAACAGATTTTAGATGATGATACCTTACACAGCGTTTCAGAAATAATAAATATAATCCAATTCTCAAATTTATACACTAAAATAAATGTCACAAACGACTGCTTGTGACAAATAATATGATCAATCAGGACTGATTTTTCAGTATTTGTATCGATGTTATATATTAGGGCTTGCAACCTATATGGATGCACTGTGCGCATCTTGTCATTCAAATTAGCATATCCAATTACTTACAATTAGTACTTTTAGTAAAAAATATGCCTTAGCAGTTTTGATGTTTGCTTCCCAGAGCATAACAATTACGTACAAATGTACTAGGATTCACAACGAGTATATATGATACAGTACAGATTATTCGATGTGTCTCATGTGTCCGCGTTTATCCACCATGAAGTACTGTCATTAATTTGCACGAACGTGATGCCACAACTATGAACAAAGTATGCATTCACGGAATTATTACAAAGTAGTGCATTGATTTACCCTTTGTGCTTCCTGAATACTGGCGACTACGCGTGTGCACGAAGCTTTTTCAACTACCGGTACTACATTCTTTTGCATTTCTACTTCTGTCGTATGAATATCCAACCGCCTCAAGCCTATCAAATTGTCGTGAATGACAATACATTAGGGAGTTTGCCACCTGTACATTCCATGTGCTTATCCGTTCAATTGGAATATGAATTGGGAGCAAAATGATTTCTCCATAATAACTAAAGCGAATGTGTGTATTCAGAAAAACACCACGAAAAACTTATAGTTTGCTATGTGTGATTAGATACTCTACGTTGGACCGAATTAGCCACCGTTTCAGCAAAAGCGGTATCTGTCTGGAGAGGTGTTCGTAATAATGGTAGTGAAAGACATAACCATTTCTGCAACAACAAGTACACTGAATTGATCGTTACATTTGAAAAAATTGTTTATGCCATTACACCATAAAAAGAGGAATGTGACGTTTGACATCTTATACCTTGGACACACGACAGTCACCGTATCTCACACCAATACTATCACCAATGTATCCTGTTTCAAATACACTGACGCGTTGACTTGGTAATAAAATCATATTTACTTTATGTTGCCTATCCCATACCTGCATTATTTGATACAAATACTGATCAGGTAAAAGTACGACATTTGTTTATAAAACATCAATTTATTGTCTTTTACATTGTAAGAATGTCTGATTTGCGTCCAGACCCAAGCAAATCGTTTGGTCAATGTGTTACTCAACTATCAGTTTGCTACAATTTTTTTATCAATGCGAGACATTAACCCAAAATATATAGCCTAATGTGAATATGGATTGATTAAACGACATTATGATATCCCACTTTCCTTAGTTTCGTTTCCTACCTTTACGTCCTACTTTCGCACCTATTTTCGCTCCTACTTACGATTCTTCTTTCGCACCTACTACTTTTCGCTCGCTCCCGCTGACATCCACTTCCTCATTCTCGAGCAGCGACATGTTTACTTGTTTCATGATTTATCGCTTCCACACGCTGTTAAACGCAATCTCTCATTTCATCAACGACGCGCGATCGTTGTACATAATAACTTTGTCGTCGCTGGTCGCCGTGCCGCGCTTCAAGCAGTTCAGCGAGCCCGTCACAACAATGGCATTAGTAACCCACGAACTTGTGATACATAGTAGCTTTCGTCATTGATGCGCGCACGTTGACGCCGTTTACCACAAGATGCCGCACTTCGAAGTACTATTCGTACGACTCCATGTGCTCAACTATCATTCACATGTCATTTTTGAGTTGCTTCGATTTTGTCACAAATGTATCGGTGAGCTGCAGTAGGCACAAATTCAATCGTTGTCGGCAGATTATCCACAAGCGTTTGATTTCATGCGCACCACAATATTATGTGCACCTCAAATTTATGCGCAACTCTTTCAGTGTAGCGATATAGATTGTGACGTCATACGTCGCATTTGACATGCACAGCCCCGAACACCTGCTGGAATGTCTTGGGACCTAAAAAGATGATGGTATCGAGGGGCACCCGTCCGACTCGGACTTACCACCAGCTGGATCTTTCGCCAGACTTCCTTTTGCAGCGCGCCGTAGTTCACGTTCAGATTGCGAGCCACATCTACCACAAGAAGGCGCTTGTCGCGCACAAGGTACAGCACTAGTTCTCTCTTGTCGTAAGTGACACGGTCGTGCGCCATTGTTGCTGCAACTTGTCGAGATGCCGAGTGAACTTGGTGGAACAGAAGAAACGAGAGCAGAACACAGAACCAACTGTTAGATCTCAAACGACTTATTTCAGATTTGATTGTGATGCATGCTGGGCGTATTTGTCGCTGAGCTATTTATTGGTAACGAGCAGTGCTGTCGTGCACAACAAGTTCATTCAATAACTAGTACTAACAACCCACCGATTTCCAATCAACCAGACGTCACCCCGATTTTGTGGAAAGTGTCCATCGATATTGTTTGCTATAGATATGTTACTGTTACGTGCTTGATCGAATACGCGCAATACGCTCACATCGATCGTCGCGCTTACGATGTCGTTCTTGTTCTGGTGATGTATTTGCCGAGTTCTTGCCAATGAAACTCGATTTGAGGACCACATATTTTTTCAAGATCATATTCAAATGGAATAGAGAATAATAAGTAAATAGAGGCTAAAAATGCCTCTTTCGTTGTATTGTTCTCTTTGATCTGCTATAATTTCCGTATATCATGCTCTTTAATTAACATAACTATACGGTACGTAGCTTGTATTGAAGTACCTGTATCACCACCTTTTTAACGCCTTGTGTGTTTTTGTAAAAGCTGAGCTCGGATTCGTAACAATCTTACGATTTTAGATGCTAAAGTCCAACAAATACAAAAGTCAAAGTTTGGCCAATTGATAAGTATCCAAGTGTTTTTGAGCGATCTTGACGCTTTTTGTTGTCTTTGTACAGCTAACGTAATCAACCAGTTTATGATCCCAAAACACCAATTTATGATCCCAAAACACCAATTTATGATCCCGATTGTCACAATTACAAGCATTTGCAATTTTTTGTAGGTGTTTTTCGTAATGAAATGCCAACAGATCATAATTAAAGCACTCAAAACATGCACGTTGCGACACCTGTACCTACATGACATGTTGCATGTTATAGATCACGACAAACTCACCATGCACGCTGCTGTGTTGTAATAGTGTATACATAGTGCTGGTGCTTACCCAATGTGATTTGACTGCTTTGTTCGCATTGTACCTCAGCATACGATTTTGGGATCTTAAACTGGTTGTTTACGTATCGAGCGATTTTACGTACTGGTAGTAATACTCAAGTTCAAGTCAAAGTTTGGGCAATTAATAAGAAGCTGAGTGTTAATGTGATCCACACAAGTATTGCAGCGAACAACCCATACTCGATTGCTGCTTTGGGTTACGCTACAACCTACTCACTCGTTCATGTACACATTCACTATCTCTCGATTCCGTTCTCTTATACACACATCATACTAGACTAATCATATCACGACGGTCAGAAGCCGTTCGCGTACTGGTAGCCTGGAGCAAAGCCGCCAGCAACGCCGTTGAAAGCGCCGCCAACGCCTTGGTAAACCTGGTAGCCTCCAGCGTTCTGGTAGTTTGGCCATCCCTGGTAGTTTGGCCATCCTTGATAGCCTTGTAGGCCCTGGTAGTCTTGAAAGTCCTGGTGGTCTTGGAATCCCAGGTAGCCTTGGTATTCTGGATACCCGCCAAAACCCGAGTAGCCTTGGTATTCTGGATACCCGCCAAAACCCGAGTAGCCCCCACCAAAGCCGTTGGCAAACCCGATCGTTGATCGCGATGTCGTCGTCTCCATGGCGACGCCACCAGGTACATTCAACAACGACGCTGCGGTTGCAGCCGTCGAGAGTCCGTTCTGCGAGATCGAGTGCCCGAACGATTCTTGCGCGAGTAGATTGAAGTGCGTACCAGCAAGCGCGATGTTGCGCTCGGCACCGTTGAACGCAGCTGGGATCGACGCGAAGTGGTTCTGAGCGCCGAATCGCTCGCGACGAAAGTCGTCGTCACGGTTTGCGCGGCGTCGTCTGCCTTCACTGCCTTCACTGCCTTCATTGTCGTCACTGTCGTCAAGAGAGTCGTCGTTCGTACTGCTCTCGACGTTGGGTGACGATGTCGACTTGGCACTCGTGGCCCGCTCCTCGTTGTTGCGAAAGCTGCTGGTTGCGATCCGAGGCTCTGGTGCAAGTGCCAGCGCAGGCGCTGATGCAACAGGTGGCGCAAGACTAGGTGCTGATGCTGGTGCCGGAGCTGGAACGGGAGTCGGCATCGACAGCGGCGTGGTGGCGTTCTGGGCGACTGCACCGGTTGTCAGAAGTGCCAGTGCGAGGAGGCGGCGGATTGCATGCATGGTGGCGATACAGGCACTCGGGTCGAGAAGCTTGCTGGTGTTTCAGCGCAGTGTGACGATGGTGGCGATGCGTTGAACAGTAGTTGACGTGCTGGCGAGTGTGCACAATCGAGAATGAGCTAGTGTACGACACAGCCAAACACGAGTGCTCCACACGCAGTCGTTCTACTGTGATGCTGACAATACTCTCCGCAGACTGCTCCACCACACGAAATGTCACGCTTGGTGTGTGCAAGAGACGCCGAACACTCGTGTCAGCACCTTAACTCCCATCCATCGCGGTGAGTCAACCCACAGATCGATTCAAGCATGCAGGACGAAAACAAGAGGTGATGGATGACACAAACGCATGCTCGTGACTTGCTTGTCACATTGTCTCTTGCGTCCGAGACGGTGTGTCATTTCACTTCGATTGACGTACTATTGCAACTGGTTGCTACACTACATATACGCTACACTGATGTGCTAGTCTTGATTGGACTCGCGTTGCTGGTTGATTCCCATCGCGTCACAAAAGCTTCGATCGCTTCGATCGCTTCGATCATCATCACATCATTCAGGTCATGCTGAGTACGTCGAGAACGTCGTGTGTGCGTTTGCCTGGAGCGACTGGCGTGCGAACTGCTGCGTCACACATCGCATCACAATACCGTCACTATCGACTTCATCGGACGTGCGCTCGCCACTGCGACTCGGTATCGCCATGTCGGCCAGTGGCGGAGAGCGCTTTCCATAGACGTAACGGTCGCCCATACCTTTCTCCTTGTCGTCGTGCGGCCGTCGTATTTGACTGACGTCACAAGCACACGTTGCGTCGATCGCGCCAAAGAACTGCCGGACGCACTTTGCGCCACAGTGGATACAAAAGCCCGGATGCAGCAGCTCCTCTTCGTCCACGTCGTTGGCGTCAGCTACCGGACGCCGGCGGTTTGCCGCAATCGCGTCGATCGTCAAGCGTTGTTCGATCCACTCGCCTTCTGGCGTCTCGACGTACTCGATCACTTCCCCAGGCGTCTGGCGATCGGGCGACGCCATTGGCAATCGCAATCGCCCGACGCTTTGCTGCGAGCTGAACGAATCGAACGACTCGAACGACCGCGAGTGGAACGACAGCGAGTCGAACGACTGCGACCGCGACAATCGGACGCTCGGGACGTACGCGTCACTGTCGCTCGGCGATCGGCCAGACGATGTGGACGGCCGCTCGAATCGATCGAACGCTTGTGTTTGCTGGAGTCGATCGAACGGCGACGACTGCGGGCGCTGCGGTCGTCGTCGATACGATTGCGATAGAAGCGTTGATGGATCCGATGACGTCGTCGACGACGCGCGACTCGCAGCGGTCGACGATGGCGGTTGTGGATTGCGGTTGTGATTGTTAAGGTACTGGTCGTGGAAGAACTCAAGCGCAAAGTTGCGCTGTGCTGTCGCTCGTGCGACAAATGGCGCGTCAGTCGTCGATTGCTGTTGATCGCGCTGGTGTCGAAAGCGATTGCTGTCTCTTGTAGGTGGCACCGGTTCTGGCACGGGCTCTCGTGGTGGTCGTGCTGTTGCGACCGACTGCTGGCGTCGACGCTGCGGTTGATGGTGGTGGACGTTGTGGGCGTGGGACTGGGTGCGAAGTGGCAGCGGTCGATGGTCGTCGTAACCAAAGCGCGCGATCGCCGACGGCCGATGGCTGTGACGCGCAATTGACGACTCGCGCTGTAGTGGCGGCCGTTGCGCGTGCTGCGTCGCTCGGTCGTTCGTCGGCGCGTCGCGGCGTCGTTTGTCCCATGAAAAGTCCGACTGCCGCTGTCGGTCGAGTGCGACTGTTGCGTCGGACGCATGTGACGGCGCTTGCTGCTGCGTCGGACGTGGATCGAAGAGAATGCTGCCACGTTGCGGCTTAACGCGTCGCTGTTCGGCGTCCGTGCTCACTGCGAGAGCCAGTTCGTTTTCCACGTCAGGCGGACGGTCCCACAGATTTGTCAGGTCGGTCGTTTGTCGGACGTTCGTTTCATCGTCGTCCAGTGGCGCTCCGAACGCATCAAACAGCGCTGCGGTGTCGCTGCTGGTGTTTGTATCCCGCTGTGTCTCGAACGTCGCGCGGTACGGATCATATCGTAGATCGACGACCGTATGGAGCACACTGCTGTTGTCACTGTCGAACGACTGCAGCGGCGGTGCAACCGACTCGACGCTCGTCCGACGACGCGGCGGCTGCGGCTGCAGTGGCGGCTGTCGATTGTCGCAACCGACAAAGTCGCGCAAGTGGTACAAGTCGCTGCTTGGCGTTGCTGCTGGTGCGATCGTCTGCTTCGTCTTCTTCGTCTTCTTCTTTGCTGTCGCTTGTGTCGTCGTCGTCGTCGAACGTGGCGCGACGTGCGCATGGCGAGCGTCAGCAGAACAGACCGTACAGATCCGCACGTCGCGCGTCCCAACAACGCCCGGAACGTCGAGTGCCCACATGCTACTGCAGCTCTTGCAGATGCTCTGACCGCACTTGCGACACGCGACGCGGCGGTTCCGGACGGCCGAGAACGGACGGTAGCACAAATGGCACGCGGTCTTGCGGTTCGCGGTCGCAGCATCCGGGAGATCCAGGTCGCCCAACAACGGCGTCGAGCTCAAACGCTGTTGTTGTAAGTATCGATCAATCGACGCGAGCGTCGCAATGCGCTGGGCAATGAACGTCGGCTGGAAGAGCTCTGGGAAGTGACCTTTCAAGTCCATTTCGACCGTATACGTGACGTGCAAGACGCCAGGCTTGGCGGATTCGACGACCGTCAAGCCACAGCGATACAGACTCGCACGGACGATGCTATGCGTCGCTTCGAGCGTCGGACAGCACGGCATTTTGATCGAGTGGAGGCTCCGGACCCACCCTCTTCGCCCTTGCGCGTCACGAAACTCTTTTTGGCACTCGAGGTAACAAAAGTCGCGGTCACGGAAGAGCTTCGACGGTGATTGGACCCGGCACCACTTGATCCCGACGTACCGACGCGGGTGGGCGCCACTCGGGAGCACGAGCGCATACAGCGTCGCAGCGTCGACCAAGTCCGGATTGAACAACAGGCCGTGCTCAGCGTGCTGTTTCGTCGAGTCGAGCTTGAACAGCAGCGCAAACTCTTCGATGCTCGCGTTGACTTCGCTCAAGCCACGCAAGCAGCTGCGCGCGGCGACGTCCTTTGCGTGGTCGGCCGCCAACACGACGTCGTAGCCACGGAGGATCTGGATGCCGCGCACGACGCTGAGCTTTTTCCACACGAGGCCGTTCGTTGCAGCAGCGCGCGCATCGACTTGTCCATCGTCGTCGTCGTCGGCCTTGTCGTTCGCGTGGTAGCCGTGTGGCCGTGTGCCGTTGTTGTTGCCGTTGTCGTCATTGTCGTTTGCGCCAAAGCGCGCAGCGTCGCCGTTCGGTTCGAGCGTGTCGCGAATCAAGTGGTTCGCAGTCTCGTTCGCGAGCCGCACGAGGTACTTTTTCATGCGCACGTCGAGCTCCGGGCACTGGAAGACGTCCTGAGCGCGAAACGTGGCGCGCGCATTGCTGCTCGCGCGTCGCGCCGGATCCGTGGCTGCAGCACCAGTGCCGCGCATGTGCATTTGCTTGCACGCGCGTCTCGGTAGTTGGCAATCGGCAAGTGGGACCAGCGATGCGCACAACGTTCTCGCGCGAGCGATCTACACACGAGCAAGCGCTGGCTCTTGCTGCTGCTATCGCGCTCGCTTGTCGTGGAAGGACGGCAGGAGAGGAACGACGCGGGTTGCGTTGCTGTGCAGCTCACTTTTGTGCGTTCGCTTGAATGAATGAGTTGCATGTTCAGCACACCAGCTGACTACTTGGTCGCTTTTGTTTTTTTCGAGGCAAGTGTTCACATACAAATTGCAAGTCGGACGATAATCACGCGCGCATCGAAAAGTTCAATTGTGTGGTCGCCACATTTGACGTCACGATGGCCATTTAGAGTCAGCATTTTGACGCCAAACGCGAAGCAGCACCACACTTTACGTTCATGTCCAACTCGACTCGACGACAACGACCGTCTCAAGATTGCACATCGGAGGAGCATGTCAGAGAAACGCAGAACAGTGTGAGCTGAGCGCTAGCCAAAGGTACTGTATGTTCGGAAGGCCTTTGCATGAACGAAATGCGCACGTATCGTTTTTTTTTGTAGCCCGAGTCCCGCGTTGGTTGTATCACAACTTCGTTGGGGTTGCACAATATATAGCGCAAAGGCGACTATCGGCGGATAGCGCGAGGGCAGACGGACTGGCAATGAACGACTGATGCTACTCGTGCTAGGACATGTAGAAACTTCGTTGGTGCTACAAACAAACGTATAGCGCACAACTTCGGGTCGCACTCGTGACTGTAGATTGTTGTGTGGAAGTGTTGCTCAATTCCCGATACGAAATACTCATATGATACCCAAAATGACGAGGCTTTGGTAGCGAAGAAGAGCATTTTTGCTTGCAACGATCATATCAAATGACAATTTTTGGGTATCGTCGATAGATGTTGTGAGTATCGTGCGCGGCAACAAATCAAATTCAAAACTGCAAAATGACAGACGACACCACTTCATCGCCGCCGCTCGAGTGGCGCAGCGAACGTGCGCAGCTGCTTGTGACGATCGCGCAGCAACAGCAGGACGCAGCGCGACTCACAAAGCGCTTCAAGCTGCTCCAGCGCGCGCTCAAGGACCAACAAGTCGTGCTCGACCGATACCAACGCGCTCTGTTGCAGTCTGGCTTGCCACTGCCAGCGCCATCGACAAACCACAGTGACGCGCACGTAGCGCACGTAACCAAGCAACCGCATGTCGACGGGGCCGCCTACAAAACAGGACACAGTGCCGATCGACCGTCGAACACGGAGGCACACTGCGTTGTGGCGCAGTGTGCATCCGCGTCGATCAGCTCGGGCAGCAGCAGCAGCAACTCGGTGACCACGACTTCAGCTGTGCCATCCACCGCACGAATGAGTGCACCACGATCGCCACTGCTCACAGCAGATCTGCAACAGCACACACAAGCCTCCTCAGACGATCCTGTCTATAACAGCAGCTACACGACACAGCAATCACGTCGCAACGACGCACATGCGCGTAGTGCGTCGCTTACACGCGAGCACGACGACGTGTCGAACGACGTCCACAGCATTCGCGACACGGACGTTCAGCGTATGGACGCACTTGCATCTGCAAGCAACTCGAACACACTCACACAGCTGCCAGCTCCGTCGATACAACTTACACCAGCAGCAGCAGTCGACGACAGCGACAGCGACAGTCCCGATAACGACAGCAGCAAGCTCCAAGCGGCGAACGACGCAGGCGACAACGCATCGTGGATCGTCCGGAAAGCAGATTTCCATCACAATACAGTCGCTGTCGTTGCACCACCACCACCATCAAGTGCAGCTGCTCGAACTGAGAATGCTGAGTCGAGCAGTTCGAATCAGATGACGTCAACAACCGACGACACTCATTCAACAAGTACAAGTCGCTATAGTGGCTTGAAGCGCAAGGCGCTGACAGATCGCACAGCACCATCCGCAACGTGGGCAGAAGAGAAGCGACGGATGCAACAAGCTGGACTCTTGCCTGGTCGACAGCGCTTCACCGACACGAATCGGCCGCCGCGTGTGCCGAACGACAACGCAGCAGCTGACAAACCAACAACAGCGACATTTGAGTACGTCGAAGTCGTTCGGAATCGCGACGCCCGCGCTGCGCTGCAAGGCCACGACTGCATCGAGTGCCGCAAGTACTACGATGCGCTCGTCGGTGTGTTGTCGCCCGAGGCGCTGGCCCACGCGAAGACGACGTGTTCGCGCCATCGCGCGCGCTTTGAGCCATACAATACACCAGATGACTTTTGGCGCTTGAGTTTCCCCGACTCAGCATCGCAAGTGTCGGACTCTGAAATCTGAGCAAGCGTCTGATTCAGAATCAGACGAAGATGGAGGGTGACAAATATGAAACACGAGTATGTAGAGACTGAACTACAGACGTAGATGCTTCTGAGTCTGATTCCAAGTCTGAGTCACATGATAGTGGACTTTGTATCGATAATAGTGTCGTTATTAGAAAAAAGTGCTCTATGAAATCCATCGTTCTGTTGTCTACAGATTCGCTATTAGTTTCGCTTTTTTGTCCCACACACCTCACGTCATGGACTTGAGTTTTTCGTATGCGGAATTGATGATGCCCCACGACAACAGCGACCGAAAGAAGTTCATGTGGACGCCGCGGTAGACGCGACTGAGGCTATGGCCGCGCTCTGCGTACGTCAGCCGCAGTGCTTCGATCGTCCCAATGAACGGCTCCCCGTACACACTCTGCATCCGCGTCCGTGCGACTACGAGGAGGGAAGAATTCAAAATAACCCATGACCCAATAACCCCGTCAGTCAACAAAATCAGCAAACCATACAAAGAGCAAATAGCAAATGAAATAAACCCAAATGACCCAAATGACCCAAATAACCATACAAACATCAAGACAACTCTCCCACAGAGCTCCGCACCGTTGATCGGGAACGACACAGTGCTGATCACAGCACCCAAGACAGCGCCACAGACAAAATCGTTCAACATCCGGACAGCAGACGAGTCGCCAACGGGGAACGACTCGCGCAAAGGTTCGCGCAACCCAAAGAACAGCATGTTCCCCGGTCCATTGCGCAATAGAATCGCCGTGAGGCCGCGATAGTGTTCCGTCACGCCAAACTTATTGAGATGCACGATCGCATCGTACGCGCCATTGATCTCGCGATTGAACTTGGGGGTCTGCAACAGCGTCTGCGCGCGCTGTAAGCGACAAACGTATACAAAACCCACGTCTGAGCATCATGTCCTGTCTTTTTTATGCAACCAACATAGCACAAAAACGTACTTCAAATGGCGCGAGGATCGCTTCGGTTGTCCCCGACAGCCCTGCTGCGAGCAAGTGCAAGCCTGGCTGGTGGCCAAATCTATTGACAAGCATCTCGTCGTACCAGTTGTAAAGCCCAAACATGATCGATTTCGAGACCGCGGCCTGTAACAGCGGTGGTTTCACGCCGCGATACAACATTGCAACCCCTTCAGCTCGGACGTTCTGGTACGCGTCGTACGTGTTGAGGCCAAACAGCTGCAGGTTTGAGTGGAACAGCGTGAGTGGATGCGGTGGCGACGTAGCATGTGCGCATATAGAAGACGACAAACCTGCTGGCGAAACATGATCTTGTTGGGCGGGAACGTGATGATGATGTTGATCGCTGCTGCAGTGCCGCCGCAAAAGAACTCGCGCAAGTGCGGGTACTTGTGGAAGACTTCGCGCGTGTACGGCAAGCGATAGTCAAGGGTGTTTGCATTTGCACTACTGTCGTTCCTGCTGCCGGTGGTGGTGGAGCTGCTGTTCGCGTCACATGATCGCCGAGGTGGGTCGCGGCCGTCGTTGATGATCGCACCGCCCATGGATGTCGTCGCGCTGGGCACGACAGGGCGCGTGCGTGTGTATGTATGTGTAGGACGTGGCAAATGGACACGCTGATGTAGTTGCGGTGAGCGGACGGACAAACGAGCGAGCGAGCGTGCACACACAGTGGCCTTCAACGACGTTCGCTCTACGCGTTGTGTGTATTTCGAGGCAATTTGTTATATTTTTGACATGCAACTGAAAAGCACTAAATGTATAAATAAACATATATATATGTATACCGAAGACACACAATACTTGCAACAATATTGCACTGCGTACGACAATTGACTAAAATACGATACGACAATTGACAAAAATACGATACGACAATTGACACAAAAGGTTCGCAAGGTCGAGGCAGATGTGTGCTCCCGCATCGATTCGATACGACAGTTGACACAGCGAACAACAACAAAGATCTCTTCATTCCCCAATTTGCACACAGCAGCACAACAACGGCGTCATGAGCTGGGCAGTCGCGAAAGCGTCGATCGCGAACGGCACAATGCCGTACGTCATCAGCACGAACGACACCGACGAATGGACGCCAGCAGAACACGAGATATGGTACGTCGAGCTCCTCCACGGCGGAATCCGACCGAATTAGGTTGGCGTCGCAAACGCCATTGGATCGAAAGACCGACGCCAGGTTGCTGTGCATTCGACGGTCATGCAGCGCTGGATTGAAGAGAAAGCACGCGTCGAACAAGGAAAGTGACGTGATCCTCATAACACACGGCTGCTCAACGCAATCGAATCGATGCCCGAGGGCGCGTCAGTTCCTGTTCGGAATGTGGAGTCCCGCTTGAACTCGGCAAGTGTGCTATTCGTATGAACGTGTACATCTTGTCTGACCGACGCGTTAGCGATGCACTGATTTCCATGGGTCGACAGAACAGCGGGTTACAAATTATCATCATTGCGAACCCACATCAGTGCGGAACCAACACGCTCGTTATGCACTTGCGTGTAGTGCTCCCAAAGCAAGTTCGAGTCTACAAGATGACCGATCAACATCGCAAGGACGCCTTGTTGGACGACAAGTTTGCGCTGCACGGGTCATTGAACCCAACAACTCATGGCCTGAACGGCGCCATGACACATGAGCGCGGGACGCTCAGCAAGGGCGGAACGATGATGGCGCAATGCGAAGACAACTGGTCGATTCGATTGAATTCGAACATCACCACTGAGGTATTTCCTACTACCGCGAGTGTTGTTGCTATGAGCCGTTAGTGAGAGAGTAGTGAGCGATGGAGGCGAGCAGTGTGAGTTATGCAGCGAAGTAGTGAGCGACGGCAAGTAGCGCGTAACAAAGATGCATGTTTTCATATCGACGACATAATGTGTAGGATCTGATCGTTGACATGTACAAGTTGTCGCAAGATGCTGTCACGCACGACATTACACTTGATCTACACGCCTACACGTCGCGCGTACGCACCACGTCGTCGACGCTGACGCTCCTGCATCGTCATCTGGCGCCCATACTGCAGCGCTTCGGCGGTCACTTTTTGTACATTTGAAAGTTTTCATTCTCGGAATGCATACATGGTAATCTCTCTCTATATATATTATATATATTTATGAGATTGCCGAAAGTACTCTCTCGAAATGGGTTACCAAAATCATATCCACGATCTGGCACGACAACAAAAGGAGCTCTGCGCGTGTGCACCATAGACGTCCCGCTCGTTTCGTGCACACATCGAGTCGCTCCTATCAACAACAGCACCCATCACTTGCAATGCCGCTGTCGTTGCGCGCCACGCTTACAGTACTCGCTGCTGCCGCGCTCGGTATCTCGGCATCCGTACTCGCCGAGTCGCCATTGCAACATGGCACCGACGACGATCACCCGCACCGCGCACTGGAAGCAGCAGTCGATGCGTTCGAGACCGAGCTGCACCTGTCGCAAACGCGCACGCGGCAACGCGCGTCTGTTGGTCCAAAGCGCAAGTCGCTCCACTCGCGCGCACAGGCGATCGCACGCAGCGAGCGCATCGTGGCCGCCCACAACCGCGCTGCTGCAGCCGGTGAGTCGACGTACACGATGGCGCTCAACGATCTGAGCGACCTGAGCGACAAAGAGTACAGATCGTTCCTCACATCCCGCCCTGACGCTGTCGCTGGCCACGAGGCGCCGCCGCCGCGACCACACATCCACCACCACGGCCATCGCGACCAGACATCGAACCACCACCAACAGCACGACAAGCGCGTGACTGTCACTGTCACGAACGAGAATGCGACTGCGACAGACGCTGCGCGATCCACAACGCGTTCAAATGTTACGATCCCGAAAGAACTCAATTGGCTCGCGGTCGAGAGCGGCAAGTACGTGACGCCGATCAAGAACCAAGGGACGTGCGGCAGCTGCTGGGCGTTCTCCGGTATGTTTTGGATGTTCAATCTGTGTACAATGCGATCGCGACGGTTCAGTCTATTGACTGTACGGTACATACACAGGCATCGATGTCGTCGAGAGCCGATATGCGATCGAGAACAAAGTCCCTGCGGTGCGTTGTTTGCTATTGACTCTCTATTTGTAGAATCATGCGTAACGTACTCTCTTATTTTATAATTCCCTCAAAATGGACTCTCACATTTTATATTTCCTGCAATGGATACTATAAAATTGTATGTTCGTTGTGTCGGTCTCTTTAAATTTATATTTCCATTCCTCTAGTCGCCACTGAGCGTCGAGCAAGTGTTGAGTTGCTCCGCGCCGTTGGATCACATCCGGAGCAAGTTTGCTAAAGACATGATCTCGTCGTCCCAAGGCTGCGACGGCGGCATGCCGTTCCTCACGTACGAGTACATGAGCCGCGTATCGCCCTACGGCGTTGCGTGCGCAGCAACGTATCCGTACGTGATGGCGACGACTGCCGGTGAGACGCAGTGTGAAGCAGTTAAGCCACATGATGTCGCAGTTGCGTGGCACAATGCAACGACGAGCTACGTTGCTGTGCCGTCGAGTGTACGTTCGACTGTCTACTTTGATCTCTCTCTCTCTCCACACTGTCTAATCATATATGTCGCGGATGCTGTGGTTCATCAATAGGACGAAACCGCATTGCTCCACGCCGTGCTCTCGGGTCCAGTCTCAGCAAATTTGGATGCGACCGGTGACGGGTTCAAGCTCTACCAAAGTGGAATCTACGACGCAACGGACTGCGCACGTGATGGGAAAGAAGTGAACCACGCAGTCGTCGTTGCGGGCTTTGGCGAAACGGCGAGTGGGCAACAGTATTGGATCATCCGGAATACGTGGGGCACGATGTGGGGCGAGAACGGCAACATGCGCATTGCACGTGGCGGCAGCGCCACGTCGCGCCATGGACCGTGTAATTTGTATCTGTACTCGTCGTACCCGATCGGTCTTGCGGCTGGCGCTAACGCTAACGCTAATGGAACGACCGCGACAGCAACGTGCCCTGTCCCAGCGAGTGCGTTCGTCGCGTTGCCTGCGCAGCAGCTCTATAGCGTCGGCTGGCGGGCATGCGTTGCGTTGGTTGTGTGTACAGTTGGTATACTGAGCGTCGGCATGCTGAGCGTTGTGTTGTCCGAGCGACGGTTGAATATGAAGCAAAAAGACGCGGCGACGTACAAAGACAGCTACAAACGCTGGGTGCTGCCGTCGCGTGCGCAGCTCGTGGCACACGTCGCACGGCGCCAGTCCACGCAAGTGTAGTCGTAAAGAGCCAGTTCAACGTAGCCAGACAGAAAAGTAGCAGGAACAAAACAAACAAGTCGGCATACATTCCAGGGGTCGTTTCCTGTCTCATAAATCGATTCACGCATCTCAACCGACAACTGCTGCTGGTCTCTCCATCTGTTCTCCTCTCTTCCTCCTTCCTCCTTCTTCCTTCATGTTCCTGCTACTTAGATGCGTACGTCTGGACAGTCGGTCGTCGTCGTGCTGGATGCAAATGGCGGACGCATTGCTGCTGTTCCTCCTGTTTGTTGCTGCTGCTGCTGTGCGATCGCAGCATAAAAGCCAGCGTGCGCAATGCCGTCGACATGATCGTCGTTGTCGTCGCCGTCGTTGTCGCCGTCGTCGTCGTCGCCGTCGTGGCTCAACGACAGCAGATCGAGTGGCGCTGCGACGCCGCTACAGTCGCCATCTCCATCGTTTTCACGCTGCAGCAACAGCGACGACGCTGCAGTCGGCGACGTTGTTGCATCGACGTGGATCTGCGCCAAGAGCGGCAACACGCGCGTCCATGCGTCTTCGACTTGTTTGCTGTATTGAATCTGCAAATGCATGAAATCGAGCAGAATGCGCTGAAAGTCACGCAACTTTTCCTGTCGGAACCGTTCGACCTGGTTGTGTTTGTATCATAGCAACGAGTCAGTCGATACAAAACTGGCTCTCTATCGCCTACTTCACACATAACAATAGCCAACAGCGAATAGCAAGACACACTTCGCGCAACACGCGCTCGGTCACGATCTCAAACTCGAGCTTTGCGTCTTCAACCCGCTGCGTCGCAATCGCAACGTCATTCTGTAAATTCTCGAGCTTATCGTCGCGCTGGCTCTTTTGTTTATGCTTCAGCTTCTCGACCGCTGCAGTCTTGGTCTCCAACTCGAACACAGCGCTGCTGTACGCCACTCGGACGTCGTTGCGCTTGTGGAGCGCCGCTTTGACGGCACCGACGAGCCGAATGTAATCAAAGATCGGCGCTTCGAACCGCAACGCTTCGCGCTCGGCGTGCTCGGCTGCAATCGTCGCCAAGCGGTCGGAACACTCGCCGATCGCTTGTAAACCAACCTGCAACGACGCATTCGCTGCTTCAGATTTCCCCAACAACGTAAACGCGACACCAAACTCAAAGAGACCGTCTGCGACTTCCCGTGCGCGCTTCGTGAGTCCATGGGCGTGTTGATACAACCCACTGACGATCGGCTCGAGGCCGTCAATGTACGCAATCATATCATCGACCAACGCATCGGCCGGCGTCCGTTCGACTGCACAATTCGCAGCAACGACGCCCGTGGCGCCGATCGTCGTCGAGATCGTCGCAACCGTGTCGTCGAACCACTGGAACAACATGGAACTGCGTGTGTTTGCTGCTTTGTCGTTCAGTGGATTCGCGCGAAACGCTGCGAGCGCATCCTCTGAAGCTTCCAAGAACGTCGTCACGTGTGCACTGTGCTGTACTTCCGGATGGTGGACACACCGGTGGAGGAACAGCTGCAACGCGCGCCGACGCGCTTCGATAAACTCGGGCGAGAAGCGCCCGACCAACAACTTTTCCGGTAGCGGCGGCACGACGACGCCTGGGAACAGCGCAAACAAGTTGGCGTGGAGCCACACAAAGTCACTGTAGCGCCGCACGACGCTGAATTCCGAGTGCGCAAACTGTGGCCGGCGCGTCGTCGTGCGGATCGTGTACGCAATGAACGCATTCATGCCGTCGCCTTGTTTGACCGGCTCGCTCACGCAAATGTCGATCCTTGATGCAGCGTCGTCGAGTTCGGATTGATGGCGCTGCTGGAGTGACTGCCGCGCCGACAGCAGTGGCGGTGGTGTACCGTACGATTCATGAGCAACGCCGAGAACGGAGTCGTGCGTGTGGGTCGCAGCACGAGACGGGTGCGACATTAAATCGGTTGTGGCGTGTTGAGTGTCGTCGTCAGCGGCGTACGGCGAGTGGCTATAGCCGTAGCCGTAGCCATGCTCGTTGCCGGCGTAAAAGAGCGCATCGTCGTCATCTGCGTACGCGTTGTCACCCGGTGCGAGCGTGTCGACGTGCGGTTCGTGCATCTCGTGTGGTGGTGGCGATGACGATGCCGCAGCTGCGTATGACTCGTCGAGCACGCGGTTCGCGTAGTCGACGTTCACCCACTTGCCATTGCGGTTCTCCATGGCGCTCTAGCAAGATACGTAAGGACGTGTGTGCACAGACGGCTAGTGCTGGTAGCTTGAATGTGTCGTCGATAGATGTAGATGTCTTGCAGCGCACGACTCTGCCTCGCACACGCGATGTTCGACTTGTGTAATCCTTCGCTTTGTTCTTCAACGAAATTTGAGAAAATAAATAACGAGTAAATATAAAGAAGTCTAAATGTGGTGAAACAAACAGCACAAACAACATTCAAGCAACTGAACATTTGGGAACCGGTAATATACTTAGCTGATACCGGATAGTACCGGTTATAGGCGGCGCGCTCTTCGCTTGCCTCTGAAATCCCTGAGCTGCATAACACATCCGCACTCGCACGCTCGACGCTACACTATCGCCCCGCCAAACAGTAGTGTCGGCTTATCATTGAATTATCTGCCTGAT
>JAADXH010000595.1:0-19687 GCA_023337595.1 Globisporangium camurandrum
AATAAACCTCCACGACACATTTCTAAGACACTATTTTGTGGCTCACCGCGAAAACGACATCTCAATGACATGCACGTAATCGGCATGCTGCACACCTGTAACAGGCGCATCAGCTCACTACGCCAGACATTTGCTAGCGTGGATATCTTTGGGAGTGTGACCCGCCCATTAGGAAACTGCGACTATCACTATATCTAGCCAAAACACCAACGAACAACAACTTCGATGCTAAATTGGACAATGCTCTGAATCGAGGAGCTGCGTGAGAACATGCTTCATTTTGCACTATATACCTCCAAAACACAATATCAAGCGCCCCAGCTCGCTACACCAGACTTTTTCGAGCGTGTAAAAATTGGAAGTATCAGCCACCCTCAAAATTAACACGAATATCAATACATCTTATGAATAAACAAAATGAGGTTTTGGCGCCATGTAGAAATGGACAGTGTATTGACGCGAAAATCTGCGTGAGCACATGATTCGACACAACGCCTAAGTGGACATCACGTAGCAACCGCGCCAACCGTGCCACAAAAATCGCTAAGCAGCGTTGAACGGATGATAATCGAGACAGCCAGTCTGTCTACAAGTCTCACCGCGTGTACTGTCGACTGCTTTGTTTAGCAAGTATCCGTACAAAGCACTCTTTATCCCGGAATTGTAGTATCCACTTTGCAGACATTTTTCTATGCAAAATGAATCCGAATGAAAAAGGGGAGGAGTATTTAAGGCTGTCGAAGATGAACCATACTATATGCTCAAATGCAAATAGCTGCGATCGGGAAATTGGCGCGCTCCTTGTTTCGGAATACAGTATTCCATCTAACAGTGATATATTATTTGCCATTTTGGTCCACCGCAAAAACTTGGGTCACTTAATACTTACGCGCACCGTCGACGTTGAAAACGGGAGCTTTAAGCTTAAGCAACAAGTTCTGTTTCGGTGCAATCGGTCTAATACGAAAGCTTGTTGAGGAGCTCAACACGACAGATGATTTAATGCTGCGGAACTACCGCAGAATATAGGACCATTTAATACATATGCGTACTATTGAAGACAAAACGAAAATTTAAGTTCTAAAATGGATATATTTATCCATGTTTCACCTGTATTTAATGTGATATTTATGCATGCAATGTTACATGACGCATACGTACTGCTTACGATATATATGTCATTCATATCATAGTAGGACTGGTATCGGGTCAAATACGTTAAACTCGCTTTAATCACACCGCTGTTTTTGAAATTGCGTATTCAATCCAATAGCGCATTAAACTATTCCAGTAAACAAATAACAGGCAAATGCTGCGACACAAGTCTAATTTTATACCGTGGCAAATGATTTGCAAAAGTATCACCGCATGATTAGTTTACAAAGCATGTATCTAACGTGTTGTGCCAAAACGTTTGTGGTGTACTTCCTTTGGGCTTTTACTATTCTAAACAATATGCGTACCGCTGTCTTCGCACCTCGCAAAAACTTGATGCTGCCTGTTTCGTTGCGATTTTCAGGATAAAAGTACATATAATTGGGCAAACTTATAAACAATTATTGCCAGTAAACAATCGCACTTTAGTAATACATGGCAGTAAATATCACAGCTCTGCGCACGCCAGCATTTGCTGAACAATAACAGCTCACGAATAGGGAAACACACATTTCGTGCGATTGCCCATGCTCGTTTGATTGCATGTAAGGATGGAGTAAGACGATTTTGTAATAGAGCCATCTACATGGCCATGGGCGAGCCAGTTGATGTCTACATGTCTTAGGGTATGCGCAATAAGTGTGTGAAACAATGCTAAAACTATGAGGAGTGTCACGATAAACAATTTGTCCCACTTTGACAACGTGTGCAACAAAGCAGCTGCTATACAGTATCTCCAATTGCCAGGTTGCATTAGTCGCACTAACTCCGTTCGCATTTTCCCAATTAGATCATCAGTTGACACATTCTTATTACAGAATCTCATATTCAAAACACATTTCGCGGAGCATGAAAAACGTCCTCGCAATCATAAATTAAGTACATACTATACCAAATTGACATCGACATGTATATCGTGAACTACCGGTATGAATTATTGCTAAATTAATGTGTGGTATCGAGCCTTTATGTCGTTTAATATTTCATATTTTGGGAAAATTTGAAATACACAGCTCAGTTCGCGTCTGGAGCAGCGAGGTAAAATCCGCCGTATCGCGTGAAACCTTTTTGGAGATCCATATTGCGCAGCTATATGTCTGACAAGAGCTGTGCGTTGGCGTCACGATATATTGCCGCACTACCGCATTAAGCGGTGGTGTGCAATTTGCAAACACGGAGCTGCAAAAATCATTGGCGATATGCTATGCATATACTCAGTTTAAACAATGTAACGCATTCGAGGCATACTCCGAGCCTGACAAGTAGAGATTGCTGACAAAGCTGATGGTAGTAAGACATCAACAATTAGCTACAACAACAAACTGTGTGATTACGTGCAGTGTCGCTGTCGGTGCACATAACTAGTTAATGGATCTCATTGCGGCAAACGATTTAGACACTATGTGCTGCTATTCCAACTGTATTTGCAGTATCTCCAACCATCAAATCCTACTTCATATGCAATCTTGCAATTATATCGCCATTGCCATTCGTAATATGTCTACCTCACTCTTGGGTAACTCATCAAATTATGTATTCACTCCGTACTCTCTCTCTCTCTCTCTCTCTCTCTCTCTCTCTATATATATATATATATATATATATATATATATATAAATTACGCTGCTTTATTGAGCACGGCAAAAACGCTCTTGCAGTGACACACTAGTGAAAACTCAATTTATTGTCCATAGGACTAACGCAAATTAGCGTGCTTTTTCACTTCTTTTGCTAGCTAGATGCTTTTTGGAGCGCGACCTGCATCATAACAATCGCTAATGCCAACATTGCTCTGTTTGTCCCATAGAGCAAATCCACGTTGTACCCTCGAAGGTTATTCATTTGGCTCAATTCGCCATTTTCACTGGAGTCCTCAGTATCATGCCAGCTACAAATCAATAAGCACAAGTATGATTGTCAGCATCATTACATACATGCTACCATAACTAATTCTGGAAATATTCCTAAAAGAAGTCTAAATTGACAGTATATGCAAAATGTGGCTTTACGCGGATATTCAGACAAATTGTACTGTATTTGAGCAACGATCCTGGCACATTATCGTAGTGAATTAAAAAGTGTTTAGATTACACAGCAGAAGAAAAGACGGCGTGAGATTTTATCAGACAACGAAGACACAGGTTTTATGCTGCAAAAGCAGTTTTGCAATCCCTTACAATGTAACACTCCATGGGTTCTTCCAAACAAAAGAGAAGTAAACAGAGTTCTTCTGTACTTCGCTCTTACAGTATAACCATTTTGTTTGGCTCAGGATAGTTCCCCATCTTACTCAGTTTACCCGTTTTTAAGACACATAATGCTCCGCCGATTTGGACGCCAAAAACAAGCGCGTCGAGTTGCATTTCCATACAATAAGCACAGATGTAAAGGTTAGTAAATTGTATAACTGCAAATTCAAAATATTAAATAAGGTAATATCCACATTGGCTTCCGCATTTCAAATATACATCTACTTCGTACCGACTAGAAACACATCGTACACGACAAAGTGGTCCAAATCGTAGTGTCTTCGTTGAAATGATGTCATTCTTAATAGTTGCTCTCAATATCTCGAACAGACCAAAATACAGACGCATTAGGTATTTTTTCAACCAGCTAAACCATCAGTGTAAACCGTGTATACATCTGTAGACTGTTCTGTGTTAGCTGTCAGTTCTGTACAAAAAATTAACACATAAATATGTTTTATATCATTTCTATGGTTCTGTGTTGAATACCATATATATAGTGCGCAAAGATCTACAACCAGGACAACGAACTGCGATGTGCATTCAAGCATCACGTGATCTACATTACTGCACCAGGTATTACCTTGATGACAATCCCAAGTGCCAAACCGCGTATGTTTTGGAACAGCAACGTTACGTTACAATGGTGAGCGTTTTTGCTACAAAACGCAGTGGTAATGGATGGAATGGTGTCCACTAAGCTCAACGTTTGATAACCATACGATATTGCTATATTATAGCAATTCACAACATTACCAAATTTTGTGTAATGCTTGAGGTCGCGGCGCTACACTATTGAACGTAATGGGCAGTCGCATAACCTAGCAATGTGTGTGTGAACTTGTAATACCCTGTGAATATGTACTCGTTATACTAGTGGTGCGTGTGAACATATAATTTTTTGCGTAAAACGATTAATTCGAGACCTCACCTCACTGACAATAGGTGCTATACGGATAGATCTGTAGCGAGATACAAGTGTCATAACTTGAAGCGCATTGGATGGAGTACCGCATTGCGATAGGTATTTCTTTCCTACTTAAGAAGTATTTAATAATGCCCAAATCATATATTCCATGCGTTGTTTAGATTAGATATGTGTCGCATACAATAGATGTACGAATTGAGCTGAAATGAGTAGCAAACCATACAGCAAATATGGGGAGTCACTTGTTATTGATAGCCTGATTGGTAAGCAAATCATTTGTGATGGGATTTATCCAATCACATCATACAAGTGAACAGCAAGATCCTGTAATACTTGATAGATCTGCCTTTTACTCATCGTGCTTTACCTAGCTATGCCTTGATCTAAAGACACTTTTAGCGAGATACCCATATAAAGTAGCATATTGATATGTGAAATAGAATATCTGCGACACAACACCATTTAATATCACACGAATATATATCGGTCGCTAAAAGAAAGTCGCAGAATGATATTACTTGTGTTCATAATTGACACGCCTTGGACTGGCTAAGTATTATTTAGTTTATAGTATATAACGATATTTAACTTTACAAGGGGGACATTTGACATTTGTCATCAACGACGCAGGCGTCTTACAGCACCGGACACATGTGAGCGCAAATACGCAGTGTAAAACATACGAATCCATACAAGTTAAACACTGTCGCAGAATTGCATACGCATGCGATTGATATTGCTGCATATATCGCGATAGTTTTCTTCTTGGGTTGTACACAGCTACTACATGTTGCATTTCGGAAACGCATCTGTTTCCGCCACTGTGAATATCGTTCGGCCAAATAGGGTGCTAAGTGGGATGTTGAGCAATGCGGAATCCAGTAAACGTAAGATTATGGTCCACTCATGAAGATGCTGTCGCATACAGTGCACTGAAGTTGATAAATGCATGTTGTTAATGTGAAATGAGAAATACGCGCGGTGTATATCTATATCCAACAGCAATTATGGCCTCGAAGTACTGTACACACATAACCAAATAATAGATTTTGTAGCAGCAACGATTTGTCAGGGTTTTTAGCATGAACAAGACGACTCATTGACAGACAATATAGCGCATTTATATAAAGTAGGCAGACTAGCAATATAATATGGCAAAGTCGAATGTAAGTAAACTTAGTTGCGTTGAATATGCAAGATATATTCTGACATCAAGAAGTTTCGCATCCATAAGCGAATTTTCGATTGTGTTTCTCTTGCACCATCCGGCAAGTTGTGACTCTTTTCCTTTGCTCAACACCAGTCAAATTAAAACGTGTTGTAAGCTAATTCACGCTTTGCATGATTAAGTTACCCATTGACTGATGACTTACATTCAACAAATGTCCATATCTTACTGTGATTGAACGGCACCGCCTTCGCCGACAGCGCAGTTTGTGTGCGTGCGACTGAGTTAAGGCAGTGATTTCATAGCATGGATGTGAGCATGGGCGTGAGCTTCAGTGTTGCAAGTGATAGCCGCATTGCAGAAACTAGTAGCCATACAGACAAAAGTATTAACGATACTATCGCTTTTGGCGGCTTTTCGACTGCATCGGCACCGTCGGGCGGCATTGTTTATTGTTACTCGTTAGAATATCAAAAACAAGGTTATATTGTCGTACTTTCAAATTTTCTAACTGTGTATATATCGTCCGTATCGTTAAACAATATACCATTTTAAAATGCATTTGTATCACATGTCATAATAATACTTATATCTATATACAAATGTAGTTGACCATAAGAAAGTTACAGCTGCGCATAGAGTTTTATCAGATAATGTACTCCTTGAATCAAAGGTCATATTTCGCCATTGCGAAGAATTCTGTTCGTGTTTTGCTATTCCTAAATGTATCTTAAACTAATTATGGTATACGGTAATGTCACTACCGCATGTGTGCAAGTAGTTGAAATGGCTTTGATAAATATTTGTAACTTACAAACGTCAACATTGCATCTATTGCATGGGCATAAGACGGATCTCACAACTTGGCTATTTTTTTGACGACGACAGCTATATATAACATCATCACCGCGACTATTTTAGTGTTGCCGCGGTGGTTATCATGATAAATTGGGGTTATCCAGTTAATCATATTATACATGAACCTTTGCAAACATCATGCTGTTGTTTGGAAAAGCTTGCTGAGATTGTAACTGAAAGCAAATGCGCAATCCATAGCGTTACGCATCAGTATAAAGCCGTTGGTGATATGTTATTACATGGTGCAACTGTTAACACCAAATGTTCTTATCTTTCATATTTAAAAGATGGATGTATGATTGTATTTTTATCAGCATTTTACAGTATACTATATATGTCGCGTGAGGTGACACATAGTCTTCTTATGATATGTTTTGCGGGGTGTCGTTATCACATTTGACATGATATATACTTCTCCTTTTATGTCGGTGTGGGGCAAACTGGCTTATTGAACGTCCAAAACACGAAAAGTTATATCGAAATTTATACGTATCACCACAACGATAAGAATGTATGGGTATCAGATCATTACATCTGCATTTTCAAGTACTAATGTACAGTAATGTCGTGCGACAGTGCAGCGCAATTAGTATTGTATGTAATATCCTAAGGCACCGTATTGACTGAGATCATCTAGTAACTATCGAGCATGTCTTAAACATAACATAAATATATTGATCAGCTGTACCAATTTCATAATCTTATTGGCACTATCATCTATCGTATTAAATGGCTGCCTTGAGTATGTCCATCATTTATTAGTAAATATCTAGTATTTGTTTGTGTAAAGCTGTAGATCTGGTAGCTTGGTTTGATATTAATATGCATGTACGACATCAGTACCAACGGACGAATGATATCCATAAATTTCGAAAGTATCAGCCAATTGAAGCTCGTCGATATTAATCCACACCCGCGATTCAATGATCTATTTGAAACAACATCTACAGTCGAAATCAGATCATCATGTGAATGTTTTTCTTCCTCGATGGTTTCAAATTATGACCACTCGAAAGCTAACATGACATACTTTCCATTCGTGTCATTTCATACAATTTGGACTTTATATTCCGTCTCACTGAAACTTTCAATGTCGGCGTAAAAGGGCTTGCCAAAAATTGATGTTCTTATTGCGTTTGTTTCTTTTTCATCTATTCTAAAAACATTCTGATTGACAACAACGAGACGGTTCGCTTTAGCCATCATTTGTCAAAAACGAAGCGTTGACTAGACGCAATCTCGATTGTGCTGAATGGTCATTTATTTAGTGGGACAAAGATATATATATTAATGATCGACCATTAATGCCATTTTGAACACCTACATATATCACTTCAACCGTACTGTGCACTGCTGGAAAGTATCTTTTTCATTATTAATTGCATGCAGTATGCTCAATATCTGATTAAGTATATTTAGACTTGATTGCAAGACTGTAGACAATATATGTATATATATTACGACTGTTTTACACCGCATGATGAACGTACATCATGCTATATTTACCTAATATTTGTTTAGCATGTTAAACACCATCCAGCCGCACAAATCCTACATTGCGTATTTTGGGGTGTATGGCGTCGAGCGGTTGTCGATAAAAGGTAGTACTTTAGGTATGCTAGTATACAATGTTCCTGACAATGACAGCAAACACACACTTATAGAACTAGGCTTCAACCACATTCTTTTACAAATTTTATTAGTTCCATCACACTATATTTACAAACAACTTAAAAATGCATCACAGCTATTTACCTCAACATATCTATAACATTTTTACTTGTCGCAACTGCAAGTTGTCTGAATTACCACTTAGGGTGTAACAGGTTTTTTTGGCTTGTACAATAGACTCTTTTTAAATATTATGAGCAATAGTCCTCGATACTACAACTTGCCGTATGTTACCATTTTTGAATGTGCTAACGTTATTGACAAGTATCATGTAATTTGAGTTAAATTTATAGGAGCGAAATAACTGCATTATATCGTGTTTATACATATTGTGTGTATCGTATTTGTGTGTGTTTTGTGCCTTGTCTTTGGAGAACTATTTAGTACTGCTAGGAAGTCTTACATACACCATTTCCGTCATTTTGATACGCTAAGTAGACTGGCTTCGTGTCATAGTATGAAAAGAAGCTACTGCTTTTTCATAGCAGGACAAATAACGTTTAAGGCTGATAGCATAAACAGTTATAGAAATCATAAACATACGACAAATATTTCGCGGAATACAGATACTACAAGAACTTTGTCAGGCATTGTAGAATTTTTCACAGCAACCATTTGTCAACTCGGAGAAATTTACAATATTTGTGGCTAAAGGCGGAAAATGGACTGGAAAATATGGCCATCAAAAAGATCTTGTCGATGTGGTCCGTCTAGATACTCTAATGTAATTGTGCACGAAGTTGTATACACCGCGCATACACACAGCAAGTGATCGCGCTGCTTATTGATGACTTTAACTCACTATGATTTTTTATAATTTACTACACTTACATTCACGTTGTTGTTCGTTTGATCAAATTGAATGGTGATGCGAGTTTTTCTTAATTTTCGACATCTTTTCACCGTACATCGCAACATATTCACACCTTGTTGCCATTACTACCCGATATAGCGAGGTTGTACAGCAGCAACCACTTTAAAATTCGATTTTCGGCTCGGTTTAATGTTGTCATAGATATACAGCTGTTTATGCAGAATCGTGTGAGCATAATTGCCTTTGCTGTTACCCATACTTAAAGCTAAATCGACGCAGAGTCTATTAGCAAGGTTAGTCTGAGTATAAAAGAAGGAGCGTGAAAATTGAGCTTGTTATACGATATGCGATATCGTTAAATCAAATAACATACTGCTGGATAAACGAGATAGAAAATGCTCTCACAAAGGTAAGTTGCTGTCGAGTTTGTATTGAATGAGGATATTTTGCCAAATATGTATTACGCAAGCATATTGTTTAATACGAAATGGCACAACACATCGACGATTGATACATTTGGACTACAAAAAACACACAAACACATACGTCCTTCACTATTGCACAATGATACCTGGCATATTCATTAATATGTTCAAAATAAAACGACCATTATATTGCACACGACGACACTCTAGCGATATATGTGCTTTAATAACATTAAATTGATGCTTTATACCTACGTAGGTGAGTTATATACACGGTGATTTTTGTGTAAGCTTGTGTATTGTGTGCTATAAAGAGCACCAACTATGAAAGTCTGTAATTGATGCTCGTTAAGTGCAATCACTATTCGTGATTGCAGAGTTTTTACGAAGCAGATCAATATTTACTGGCATTTTTAGAAACAGTAGTGTTAATTGAGTGCAAAATCAGTAAAATTTCTCTCTATGTCAATTGATATTCTTGGCTGCCATGGTGTGCCGTCCATTATGTACAATAATATGACAAACAGGGTATTTGCACAAAAAGTGTACTATGCATCGTCAGCTGTCTTCTTTATCGTGAGAAGGTCTATTTGCATCATACTCATCGCTCCGCGTTTGCACTGAATACAGCTTACTCAAATATGCTTTGCGAGAAACAATACATTGGACTATGCACATTGGGACAAATGCATTTGCAAGACACAAATACCATTTGAACATGCCTAAATGAGTCTTTGAAAACGTTCCACGTGATAGTTATCTGATTTAGTCAATAAATTAAGTGATCTTAATAGTGATTCGCTATAAATGACGATACATTTAATCCACAAAAGCACAGCTGCTATCAAAAACAAACGTTTTTGCTTGTTCGAGTGGAAGCGAGTGGAGGTGCAAGTTCACCAATGGCACGCCGACGACACATTTTATACGCACAATGTCACGTATTACTTCAGTAATTGACTTGTCACTAGCGACGCTGTTAAGTTGTGTGTTTAGCTTTACTTGAAGTCTCTAATTTATAAGTCCCTTTTGGCATATGTATATATATTTGAGCAAATGAAATCGTGACGCAGGTAATAATTAATGTCAATGTCTTACGTAACGATCGTGCGGTTCAATTCAAATCAAAGTATGGCATCGCGAAAGGGTCACAAGTAACAGCAAATGATGAAGATTTGTACAATTTCTTCTGCCAAACTATTCAATTGAATTTTTCTCAAAAATTAAGTCAAACATAGTCGCACGTTAACCCTTGAGAAATAACCTCAAGTTAACTCGCTGAATTCGTTTGGCGCAATGCCGAGATCGCGGGGCAAGAGAAAGGGATCGAAAGGATGCAAATACTGCGTCATCTGTAGTAGTATTTCGATGCGGCAGTTGACCAAGTTCGCTGCTGAGGCATGCAAGAGCGACACAGTACACGCGATCAGAGACGTCAACGCTCTGCCACGCCCATTCGAGTATTGCGCGACTTGGGATCACCACCGATTTTGCTGAGACCGGAAAAGCCAACGTGGCGCAGCAACAACTTGTAGCAACAACGCGACAGTCACCTGTCTGCAAGACTTCGATGACGACTCGCACTTTCAGCAACCATCCAAGCATGCATCGGGCGTGTATCCAACTCGTACTCCAAGCAGTGCTGATGCTGTCAGCACTGCTGCGCCAAGCTGATGCGATCGAGAAAGTGAACGCTGGCAGCGTGCTGAGCTCGGCCGACAATATTCGCATCGCGCCAGGGATCGCGGCAGTCCTCGCAATCCTGATCGGCGCTGTAGTTTGTTTATTCGGCTACCGTTTGCTCCACCCAGCGATCATTGTCTGTGGATTCCTAGCAGGCGGGCTGCTTGTCGCGCTGATCATTGAATACGCGTTCGCATCGATGGCATGGGTCGCAGCGGCGTCCTGGATCGGCTTCCTCGTTGGCGGCGCACTCGCTAGTTGCGCAGTGCTGATGATGTACAACTTCGGGCTCTTTGTCATTGGCGCACTTGCAGGCACGTTGCTCGCATTCACGCTCAACACATCGTTCATGCATCGCCTCTACCCCAGCCAGCCCGACGTGATGCTCGTGATTACGATCATCGTGCTCGCACTACTCGGCGGCTTGCTTGCATGGAAGCTTGAGAAGCCAGTGGTGATCCTCGCAACGAGTTTCATTGGCGCCGATGCCGTTGTGTGGGGCATCGGATACTTTGCTGGCAAGTACCCGAGCGGCGCCGATCTCAAGCACTTTCGGTTCCGCGACGCCCAGGGTAGCTGGGTGTACAGCATCCCGGCCGCGTGGTGGGCGTACCTCACTGCGATCGTGCTGCTGTTCCTCGCCAGCGTCTTGTACCAGTTTCGCAAGTCAGGCAAAGGCGTGCACCACAGCGGTTCGCGTTGTTGTCGTCGTCGTCGCAGCAGCAGCAGCGCTCGCGGGAACGCCAGTGCCGACGAGAATTACCGCACGACGACGACGCCACGGCAGGTCGGGGATCTGATCAATCACCGCGTGTGAGCAAAAGCTGAGTGTAGTAGAGCGAGCAGGTGCTTGAAGGCGAACGAGTCGTGTGCAAGGTTGTGCAGTGTTTGATGTATGTGAGCGCGTTTCTAGGATTTGGATTAATGAAGTTCGGATTGATATTGATGAAATATCAAGTTGCGTTTGACTCATGATTTTTGCAATAACATTACCGGTATACTGAAGCACAACAACAAAAGTGCAAAACATGTTGTTTGGATCATTGCTCGTGATTTTATCTACAATACCGACCATCCTTTTCGACGTACGACCAAAAAGCCTACGGGTCGAGGTTCTGGCGCGTAAACATCTCTTTCGCAATGATCATGCGCTGGATCTGCGACGTACCTTCGTAGATCTGGTAGATCTTCGCATCGCGGAAGAGCTTCTCGACCGGGTATTCGGTGTTGAAGCCTGCGCCACCAAACACTTGGATCGCGTCGGTCGCACATACGTTTGCGTGGTCCCCGGCAAAGCGCTTCGCCATGGACGCAAACATCGTGTTCTTCCGCCCACAGTCGATCTCGTACGCTGCTTTGTACGTCAGTGCGCGTCCAGCTTCGATCCCGGTCGCCATGTCAGCAAGGATGAATGCAATCGCTTGGTGGTTTGCAATCGCAGTGCCCATCGTCTTGCGCTCGAGTGCGTACTTGCGCGCTTCGTCAAACGCACGGCGTGCGAGCCCAACGGCGCCGATCGCAACTGGCGGTCGCGTGATGTCGAACGCCTGCATCGCGATCTTGAACCCGTAGCCAGGCGCTCCGAGGACGTTTGCGTCCGGGACTTCGACGTCTTCAAACGTAATGCCCCGCGTGTCGGAGCACCGCTGTCCGACGTTGATCTCTTTCCGGCCGACCGTAATGCCAGGCGAGTCCGCGTCAACGATAAAACCCGTGAACGCAGATCCAGCTTTCGCAGTCGCGTCGGTCTTCGCGAGGACGAAGAACCATTTGGCGACCGCGCCGTTCGTGATCCACATCTTTGAGCCGTTGAGGACCCACTTGTCGCCTTTTTTGACAGCAGTCGTCTTCACACCCGCCACGTCTGAGCCCGCGCCCGGCTCGGTCACGCAGTACGCGGCTTGAATCGGCTCGTCGACGAGCCGACCCAAGTATTTCTTGTTCTGTGCGTCGCTCCCAGCAACGAGCAGCGGCGCGGTCGCAAGGCCGTTTGCTTCGATCGCAGTCGCCATGCCCGTGCAGCCATATGCGAGCTCTTCGCCGATGATACAGCCGTCGAGCGACCCGAGGCCGAGGCCACCGAATTTCTCCGGGACGTGCGTGTTCACGAGCCCGAGCTCCCACGCTTTAGCAAAGATCTCCTGTGGGTACTCCATCGTCTGGTCATGGTACTTTTCTTTCGGGATCATCTCTTCCCGTGCAAACTTGCGCGCAAGCTGCTGGAACTCACGCTGCTCGTCCGAGAGCTTGAGCGAAAAGTGCCCGAACGCCGAGTCGTCCGTGTGCGGTGCCGCAGCACCGGCGAACGACCGTGCTGCAAGCGACGCAGTCGCCTGTGGCTTGAGCAGCAGCTTGCGTGCAGCAGACGTCGTGGCTGGCAGCATCGTGCGAGTGTAGTGAAGAAGTAGACAGTACGAGAGCGAGGTGAGTGGCACGAGCGCGGCGACTTGGAGAGTGTGGAGATCTTGCGTTGCTTTTGCTTTTGACGTTTGGTGTTTTTGTTGACGTCGAAAGAAGCGTCGCTATTGTAAGTACTGATAGTGAAGTTCTCGAGAGTATTTTCCAGCTGCTATTCAGATAGTGAAATATTCGAAATTGCGACCCATTTTCACGTCACCACCGCAAAAATTCGACGTGCTCACTGCGCACAATAAATGATTATTGTGCGTTTCGCAATTACATTTGAATACTGTACGTGGTTCTTTGCTTTGTGTGTGTTGGCGCACGCTATGCTGCTGTGCACAATCGAGTACGACTGCGGTAGTCCGTCGCACAGTCTCGCCTTATTCCAAGACCAATGCAATCGCGTAGTGACATTCATGACTTAAAAATGCATCAAGGTACTTTGTATGTCGTGACTTCATCCCAAGTCTTACACGCTTGAGCTTGCTACTACGGTCTGCTGCTCCATGCCGGTGTATTTGTTCGAAACTGTTGTTCTACGTATGCAAACTACATCATACACACGATATGTGCACGCAACACACTGAAACCCCCCAGTTACAACCCGTCTCGTCCGGTGCAGAACGACATGTCTTCTTGCTTCAGTGCCGTTTGTCCGAGCGCAGTAGCGCGGCACTGCTGGTACTTGAGCACGCTCTTGTTCACGTATAGGCGTCCGTTCGACGCACACACGGGCTGGTAGTCCCGCGTGAATTCGCGCGGACACTCGGGGACGTCGGGCACATTGTCGTCAGCAGAGTGCACCACGGGTGATGCGTGCACTGCTGCATTCGCGTCGTCGTTTGCAGCAAATGTGGCTGCAATTGCAACGACGAGAACGAGCAGCGAAAGTAGACGGCGTGAGTGGCGGTAGCAGTGCATCATCGTCAGCGAAGACGTTGTCGCGTTCACGTGCTTGTTCTTGCGGCGGGTTTGCGATCTTCAAGAGCTCAGAAATTCAATGGAAAATAAAATATACCCTATGGAAAATAATCATAACCCACAACACCGCGCGTGACAAAACGAAGTATTGACTGTACACTTGGCTGAATTCATAAAACCGAGCGTGATGAAACAGAGTTTTGACTGTACACTGGGCATTCAGTCCTCCCTCAAAAGCGAACCACAATCGAATCGGCGAGTAGCTCAGCACCACGCAAAATCCATCCATTTTCAACCCTCACCATGGCGGAAGTCGAGGTCGTCGCAGCGCTCGAAGCGCTCTCGATCGAGTACACGAGTCAGTCGCACCGGGAACTCCCGACCGTCGATGACCTCGTCGCGGAGCTCGGGCACCTCGACGGTGCGCTCACGAAGAACCTCGTGTTCAAAGACAAGAAAGAGGGGCTGTTCCTCGTCACGGCCGCGACGACGACTGCCGTGGACACGAAGCTGCTCGCAAACAAGCTCGCAGCTGCGGGCGTTGGCTCGAAATTCAACTTTCGCTTCGCCGCAGAGGACGTGCTGACCGACATCCTCAAAGTCTCGAAAGGCTCCGTGTCGCCGCTGTGCGTGATGCACGACAAAGACCGCAGTGTGCGCTTCGTGCTCGACAAAGCAGTCGTCGACGCAACGCGCGTGCACTGCCACCCGCTCCGGAACGACGTCACGTACTCGCTGACGCCTGCTGCATTGCTCGCGTTCGTCAAGCACTACGGCCACGAACCGATCGTGATTGACTTTGCCGCGCTGTCTGCTGCTGCTGCTGCAGCCAAACCAGCAGCCGCAAAGGCCGCAAAGGCACCGAAAGCGCCGAAGAAGCACGAACAGAAATCAAACGAAGGTGTGTCGGTCACGAAAGCCGACAACTTTGCGGACTGGTACACGGAGATCATTACGAAGTCTGGGATGATCGACTATTACGACATCTCGGGGTGTTACATCCTCCGTCCGTACTCGTACGAGATTTGGGAGAGCGTTGTGGCGTATTTAGACTCGCGCTTCAAGTCGATTGGGGTTAAGAATTGTTACTTCCCGATCTTTGTCTCGAGCGAGAAGCTCCAGAAAGAGAAAGATCATTTAGAAGGTTTTGCACCTGAAGTTGCGTGGGTGACGAAATCCGGTGACTCGGACTTGAAAGAACCGATTGCAATTCGCCCAACGAGTGAAACAATCATGTACCCAGCATTCAAGAACTGGATCCGGAGCCATCGCGACTTGCCGTTGAAATTAAACCAATGGAACAACGTCGTTCGGTGGGAGTTTAAGAACCCAACGCCGTTCATCCGGACGCGCGAGTTCCTCTGGCAAGAAGGCCACACTGCGCATGCAACGAAAGCTGAAGCCGACACGGAAGTGCGGCAGATTTTGGATTTCTATGCCGGTGCGTACGAAGAATTGCTCGCCGTGCCGATGATCCAGGGGGTTAAATCCGAAAAAGAAAAATTTGCCGGTGCCGACTATACGACGACGATCGAGGGGTTTATTCCTGCAACCGGTCGGGGGATCCAAGCAGCGACGTCGCATCACTTGGGGCAGAACTTTGGCAAGATGTTTGGCATCGCAGCCGAGTACGAAGATGGCAAGAAGCTGATTCCGTATCAGAACTCGTGGGGGTTTACGACCCGTTCGCTCGGTGTCATGATCATGGTCCACGGTGACGACAAGGGGCTCGTGTTGCCACCGCGCGTGGCGCCAACGCAAGCAGTCGTTGTCCCAATCGTCTTCAAAGACAAGGACGAGATCGATATGATCATCCGCAAAGCCGACGAACTCGCGGACGTGTTGAAAACTGCAGGCGTCCGCGTCGAAGTCGATGCGCGACGCGGGTACACGCCTGGGTGGAAGTACAACCACTGGGAGCTCAAGGGCGTGCCATTGCGGTTTGAATTGGGGCCAAAGGACGTTGCAAATGCGCAAGTCCGCGTCGTCCGGCGCGACAATGGCGAGAAGCTCGACATTCCGCTTGCAGACTTGGCGACGCGCATTCCAGCGTTACTGGAACAGATCCAACACGATATGTTGGCGCGTGCAAAGGCTGAACGCGACGCACGGATCAAGCGCGTGACGCAATGGAGTGACTTTGTCCCGGCGCTCCAGGACGGGTGCATGGTCCTCACGCCATTCTGTAACGAGCTCGAGTGGGAGGAGACCGTGAAGACCAAGAGCCGCGAAGAGTCGTTGGCGTTGATGGGCTTGGCGGAAGAGGCGGAGAATACCGCGACGAGCGCTGCTGCCAAGACGCTGTGTATTCCATTTGAACACAATCACGACGGTGCGGTCGATGACAAACTCACGTGCTTTGTCAGTGGCAAACCAGCAACGTGCTGGATCTTGTGGGGCCGGAGCTACTAGGCGCGTGTGTGTGTGGGGAGGGTTGAAAGGTTTGTGAGCGAGAGAGAGAGAGAGAAGGTGGAAGAAGGAGAGAGAGAGAGTGAGAGGTTTTGTTTGAGACAGTGCATCAACGCTGTTCGTTTGCATGGAGCAACACGATGGATGAGAAACTGCATCATCAACAATGTTCGGCTTCTGCTTGGGTCTGTGTTGCTCTTGATCATAATATATGATCAATTTAATATCTTCTATTTTTACCTCATAATATATATATATATATTCACGAGCTCAATCGTGGCATCTGCGAAAGGCCGCACACAAAACAGCAAAGTTGTGCGGAGACGCATGACCAGCATGTTGTGGCACGCTTGATGCGCTTGTTTGCAAGGCTCTAGAGGTTGCGACGGTCTTTCTAGCAGCACGATCATGAGGTCGCACACATGATGCACGACTCATTTGCGAATTCGCACACACCGAAGCAAACGCGCACGCAACGTACTTACTATCTCAACTTTGACACCTGCTCACGAGCTAGTATGGGAGAGAAACGCGACGTAGCGATGCTCAGTCCAGGTAGCACAGCGCCACCACCACAGGCGCACTCGTTGCAACATTCAAACGCACCGGCATTCGGTGCGCAACGCTGTGCACGCTCGTCTCGCACCGATGCTGCACGCGCCAGTGGACCTGCAGTGCGACAGGACGCACCAGCGACTGAATTTAGCACACGTGCGGCGTTCGTGGCACAAGCGTGGACGTATTTCGACGACGCGGGGTACACCGAGTCGACCATTCCTGGCGTTGCAAGCATCGCACTGCGCGTGCTGCGCAAGTGTCGCTGCCTGTTGTGTGGCACTGTCGTCGCTGCTGCGCCAACGCTCATGGCAACGCACATTGTCGAAGCGTGTCCGATCGCAGACAATGCCGCGAAGCAAGCAATGCGGCTCGGTCGCGTCGATCGCTTCCAACCGACTGCGCATCGCAGCGCCAGCGACGCGCGCAAGCAGCCGCAGCGTCCACAGTGCAGCACGACGATCGAAGCAGCCACTACCGCCACAGCTCCGGCGTTCGCGTCACCACTGCCGCTATCGTTGTCCACACGCTCGCGCACGCAACAGAGCAGTCGCAACGCAGCAGTCGCTCTACGCACTGTCGACTACGTGGGTGCGTTCATGAGCGAAGCGGCTGCGATCCGCGTGCAGCAGCCGCGACCAGCGACACAAGCGACAGCAAATGCGATCGACTCCCCGAGTTTGGAAGAGGCCGGGCGACGCGCCGAAGCGTGGCTCCTTGGCAGGATCGAGCGGTACGAGGCCAGAATCGCACAGCAGCAAGAGAACGAGCAGCCGCCACAACGCGGATCATGCGCTGCTGCAACTATGGACAAGCGTCCGAGCGTCCACAGCAGCAGCAGCAACAACAACAACAATGTCGCGGATCCGACTGTCGAGTCCGACAAAGAGAACGCAGCGCCGCATGAACAGCACAACAACAACAAGAGCGTCGCAAACACCAACAAGGACGATGCATGCACCAGCGAATCTGCGACCAAACGCCGGCGTCTTGGAGGCAACGACGTTGATGCGACACCGTCGCGTCGTCGTCCCACTGACCGCAAGAAGCGACTGTTTACGGATCCGCCTGCTGCTGTTGCTGCCATCCAAGCGCCTGTTGTGCAATGCTGTGATGTCCAGACGCTCGTGCGCAGTGTCGTGCGTGCGTGTGTGATGGAGAACGTCCCACTTACGTTTGTCTCGAGTGCTGCGTTTGCTGATACGCTCACGCGTTGCTGCAACATCCCATTGTCCGCAGACCTGCTTGCTCTGACGGCAACAGCGCTCGATACACTCGCTGCGCCAGTCGACGCTGCGATAAGCGCCATGCGAAGGTCTACAGCGCCACTGACGCTCGTCGTCAAGCGGTCGGCGCCGCACGAATCCCATCGTGCAGTCGTTTATCTTGTCGACGCAACAACGAATCGCAGTGCGTTAGTCTCGCATCAAAATCCACTCACATCGACACAAAACGACGACGCAACGGCGATCTGGCTCCACGAAGTCCAGCAGCATTATGCGTGGGTCGCAAACTATTGTAAACAGCCACTGCACGTTTGTGTCGTTGATTATCCACAACCGCTCCAGCACGCGCTGTTTGCAGCGATTGCAGCAACTGCAACGCCCCAAACGCCGTTTGCGCGGCTCATCAGCGGCTGCATGCTCCATGAATGGACGACTGGACTGCGTGTCGCCGCTCTTGTGCTGCTGCCACCAGACGCACTCGCGGTCGTCCAGCACTGTACGGAACTCGCGTTGCTCATCAACGAAGTCGCAAATGCGGCAGCTGCGGACGCTGCGACATCGCCGTCCTCTGTTCATCTATTAGAGCGATTCGTTGTGCTGTTGCCATTTGAAAACCAAGTGCTGCGCTATGCGCTCGTACTTCAGCAAGTGCTCCAGCGAATTGCGCACCTGATAACGACGTTTGGTGCTTCGACAGACGCAGCAATCGACACGATGGATCCAGGAATGCGCTGTCGCATTCGCGAGTTGCTCGTGCAGATCGGTCGCCAAAAGTGCGTCGCAAGTGAGACACTGGCGTTGCTGCTGCCACTTGCAGTCACGGAGCTGCTGTCGATCCGGACACTGTCGTCTACACCATCAGCATCGCAATCGACTGTGCGCCTCACGAGTGGCGTGTTTGTCTGTCTCGAGCTCTGGCTCTTTGCATCTCTGGCACAAGCGACGCTGCGCCGCACTGCTGACGCTGGTAGTGGGAATGGGAATGTGTGGCGCGCGCAGTTTGTCCAGCGACAGCGTGTGACGCGCATGCGCCACCAACTGGCGTGTCTGCTGCTCGACCCGCGCTTCGCAGGCGTTGGGCTCAGTGCTGCTGGATTGCAAGCAGCGCAGCAGTGCGTCGTGAAGACGGCGCTGCGTGTGCGACCGCAGACCGACGTGGCAGCGTTGACCGAACAGCTCGCAGCGTATGTGGATACGCGCGGCGTGTTTGCCGACCGCGCAC
>JAADXH010000596.1:0-19684 GCA_023337595.1 Globisporangium camurandrum
CCTACAGTACCACGAGCCAAATCGTGACGACTCCACTTCTTGGCACGTGCAAACACATGTGCAGCTCGGTAGGCGCGTTGTCGTGCTGTATGGCTTTGACTTGGCGTAGTTGCGGTCGAACTCTTTTTGAAAGCGTCCAGCAAAGCAGGGGTCGTATGATACGACAGTATGCTCGGTATTGTTTGCGACAATCTTGTTGGACTAGTTGAGCGATCCGTGGACCACGGTGCGCCTGTCAATAATGGCGAACTTGCTGTGGACACTTTCATTTGTATCTTTGGTGCGAGTTCGGCTCGAGCGAGCGAACAGCGGTCTCTTAAAATGAGCTCGGAGCTCGCTCACCCTCAACGAAACGGTCGCGCCCCACGTGACCAGTGTGCTCGTAGCGCGAGCCAGCACGTAACGTCTCGGCGGCGGCAACAGCAGCAGCCATCACGACAGTGAGGTTTTCGGTGTCGTTGAGCGGTGCATCCAGCAACGTGCGTTTACCGGGACAGAGGAACATCGTGCTCTTGTCGATTGTGTTGCGTGTCACGTGAGAGGCTTTGTGAAAAGTGAGGATGGTGTGCGCTAGAGGAGGGGAGAGGCTTGGTGCTGCTGCGTTGCAGGTGCGCGACTGAGAACTAGCGAGCATGTCGCGGCTCGCGCCATCGTGAAGCGAAAAATATCTGAGCTGCACTAGCACAATGTTTATTTCCATGAATTTCTTGTACTCATGTACAGTAAATAGAATCGCGCGAAATTTGCGAGAGGTGTTAACGTATTGTATAAATGGAAATGAGTGAACGCCAATCTTGAGTTGTCCTGCACAACGATCGCAAACCGTTTTGCAGATATCTCACGTTTTGGACATTTCTATAATGAGTTTGTACACTTGACGGTTCGCACACTTTAATGTTTGTCGTCAAGTTTGTATGCGTTTCATTATCCCGCAATATCACAAGGGGATAAATGATCCAACTGCAAATGAATAAATACCAATGTCCCACCCAGCGTTACGCGCTCACTGCATTGCACCATGACGACAATTGAAAAGTACTTCTTGAAACGAAAGTTAATTATTACATCCCGATATTAAGTTCGATTCTTGTATATCCTAGACTAGAAGATGCAAATTTACAAGCAGAAACAAACAGTTTTTACACCAATTGCCATAACGATAGAACATTTATGATTTTGCATCGGTTGGTAAAACATGAATCAATTTTCCGTTTTAAGTGTGATTTACTTAGGGTGTGCATTTCTGAATGCTAGTCCGTTAAAAATAATTTGAACCCCTGTCAAGCATGCAGAATTTACGTATGTCCGGTATATGCTGGGTCAGTATTAACTAAGCAAGGGATGTATTGATATTTGCTTTCAATCATTGTAGTATTCTTATGTGCAGTGACTAAGAATTTTTGGGGTGTCTAGCATATCGTAAAGAATGCTGTGTATGCGATGTAAATTTACACAAAACATTTACCAAATCTATACGATTCATTAATCTGAAATCGTATACAAATACATTGCTTCATTAGATTTATGGTGGATAATAGACATTCTGTACTCGACTGTAGAGGGCATATACATAAGAAACCAAAAGTACACGTCAAATCACATCGCATACACACGGATAGAACATTCAATAAATAAGATAAATTTACATACTTGATGAGATCAAACTCGACAAGCAAAAGAGCGAGACTATTTGCTCTTCAATCATATTGTGATTCATTCAATATAATGCGTTTTGTGTCTAAGTTACTTAAGTTTTCCCTAAATTTAGTATATCCAACCAATTACACATGATGTCACATATCAATTATGATTATGATTTGTTACGCAATCTGAGGTAAATTTGGCACGATCCTATTTAACTTGAGATTACGAAGCACACGATCTCCAAAACCTACGACTCCATATCTATCGGCGCGCACGGCGAATTTCCCGTTTGCAGTCAACGCTGCGTACACATGCACACACGCTGCCGTCTTCTCGCCACGTGACATGCATGCACACAAGACCACTACCGCTCGTACACACGCACCATCTCAGCAACGCGCATTTGGTGCGCAAGTGCACTCGCTTCAGACAGCATGCCAATCCAATGATATTGACACCGCGCGTGATCTCATCTATGTTGGAACTCCGGTACTGTCGGTATACCAGTTGTGCAGTCGACCGGCGGGTGTAGACGAAGAGATGCGACCAAGGACGAAGAGCCGCGGCAGAAACGAACGACTGTAGTAACGACCAGAGACACAGAATATGACAAGTAACACGAACTGTGTGGTGAGGAGATAGTGAGAGAGTTCGCGAGGCAAGCATCACGCATGTGTGGGAAATAGCTTTGCTTGTTCATTCTGGAGGAAGCCGAATGACAATTAGCATAGTCGTTCAGGTCCGCACTCACATCATCTACCTTTTAAATTGTTAATAAGTCCAAGAGTGTAGCCGTGTCGGCGAAAACAACGACCAACACGATCAACCCTCCAAAATAATGTCACTGAGCGCCAAGATCACACTCAGCGCCATGAGTATTTCAGCTAACTGAAACGGGAAGAATTGGGCGTTTAATAAGGCGCTCATTCTCGCAGTGCATTACGAAAACGAGCTCACAGAAATAATTGGGCGTTAAATAAGGTACTCACGCTCGCTGTGTGTGACGAGAGCGAGCTCACCGAGGCGGCGACGGGAAAAGTTTTGCTCGACGCTCTATCGACGGATGCTGTGAAGCCGAAATACCGCACTCAGCAATCGACGATCTTCATGGTCATTCTTTGCATCCTCAACATGGACCTCGACAACAGGTCCCAAAATCACAAGAACGACACAGAAGTCTGGGCCGAACTGATCCGGACGTACGAAGGACACGATAATTTGATGTGTACGGGATTTGAAGTGAAACGCGTGGTGCAGCAATTACATTCGTACTCTCGCAAACGCAGCGAGATAGAGTGGATCATGGCGATGTTCCGCATTCGCGATCAATAAGCACTTCTTCAGCACGACGTGTAGAAAGAAGATATGATCGCCTCTTTTTTAAGCGATGTCAGTAGCAACTAGGTACGCCGAGATAATCACAATTTTTCGCATCATCGTCTCGCAGGCGACGTATACACCATAGGAAGTTGTTGCAAGAAGGAGAGCTTAGCAACAAAGCGCGCAAGTCAACGGAGAGCTATAATGCTGGTAGTAGCGGCACGAAGAGAAGAAGGTCGACGAGAAAGCGAATAAGTCACTTCAAAAGTGGACTTTGCAATCGATGCCACGAACCATGTCACTACGCGCGAAACTGTCCTGCTGTGCTGCCTGCAAGTGCGCCGACAACGTTAAAGCTAGCAGGAAATATGGACACGAAGAAGAAAGTACATTTCACAATAGTACTGCAAAGATAAACAAACTATATACACTTGCTAAATTGTCTTGTCTTGTAATACCACACGATATACTACATATGGGCTGTAGATTTCGGTAAAGATACGCCGGTATCCGATAGGAAATGTTATATATTTCGATGAGTATATTACCTATATACTGCGTGTTTCCTGTTCAATCGCCGCTGAGATACAGGTATATATATGACCCGGTTGTTATATATATAATATAAATATACATTACTTATTATCGCTTTCATGCTATATAATACCATAGAGATACATGGATGACAGATAGGTGTAGAAAATAATCTACTATGAGTATATTAGACAAAGTTTTACTCATGTACGTTAGAGTGCAGTCAAGACAAAAAATGACAAAGATGCTCATACATCGACTTGAAATGAGTATACTATACCGAAGCCAACATGTAAGTTAAACAACAGCCGTAAATGTGGAACTTTCAATCAAATGTGCGAAGCATGCTTCTAAGAGGTAGAAAGCGACTTATAGAAAATATATCATACTATCAACGTCATCTTCGATAACATTATGAAATGTAAGTGCGAACAATTAAATAAAATTGTCGACACGATCGTTGGGTACGTACCCGAATTTGCGGAACGCGAGCTTTTATTTTGGAAGTCGAAATTCACTCAGATTGACAATACTACACCGACACTACAGGTTGTATCTTTAGCGAGCCATATGAGAAATATCAACTTTAACAGGCCGGAAGAAATTGGAATTCAATGTATTATATGAAGACCAAGATGCTTCTTTGATTATAGCACAATTTATAAACACTTGACCAAAATATGAATTATCAACTTTTGTAGGTCTGAAGTAATTTGAAACAAATACACAGTACAAAGTACTATCATCAATTTGTTTAGAAGTTATTCGTTCAATAATATACAATATCAATTGTGAGGACAGAAGTCACATGAAGTGGATCTATTTCAATCTAAGCAGGTTTGATGTAACTTGAAGTGAGTATAATATATAAATATTAACAACTTCTTTAATAATAGTACATAATTTGAAAGTTGACAAATGGATAACAGTATTAATTTGGACAGGTCAGAAGTAGCTTAGCTTGAGTACAGTATGTAATTTCCCATATTCGACCAATAGTGAACAGTTTCAATTTGGACAGGTTATAGGTGACTTCAAGTATGTATAACATACTTATTTTGTCATCATCTTTCTTTGAATACAGTACATAATTTTACAATTTTGACCAAGAGTGTGCGGTATCACTTTTGATAGGTCAGTAGAAGACTTGATGTGAATTAACTACACTAATATCAACAACGTCGTTAAATACAGTACATTGTTCTAAATTTCGACCAAAAAGTAAGCATTATCAATTTTGACTGTTCATATGTGACTTGAAGAGAGTATACCATTCATATATTTACATGGGTATTGGATACATCATATAATTTTCGATCTATTTCTACTAAAAATTAGTTTTGACAGCTCGAACAGCACGATTATGATGTACTATGAGAGTAATGCAATTTTTCTTCCTGTCGCTTCAAACCACCAAGCCTATACCAAAGCCATGTCACACACGCATGAACAATAGCAGGCGGACTTTTAATCTTAAGTAGCAGGTTTATGTCGCACAGAATCACCTAATGCTGGTTTAGTACGCAAACCCGCTTAAATCCGAGAGAGTACCGTGAAATGTCAACCTGCCGCTCCAAGTCGCATTTCTCATACCAAATCTAAGTCTCAAATGCGACAACAATAGCAACCGGACTTTTAGTTATTGCAGATGCTCGGTTGGAATGCACACAAACATCATTTCCCGCTGAAGTACAAAACCCCTCTTAAATCCGGGGGAGTACCGTGAAATACATCCCTGTCACTCCAAACCACCTCAGTCATATTAAGACCAAGTCGCAAGCGCAAGACTCGAATTCGCGCACAAAAACACACTGAAATGCAATAGAGCACACTAAAATAGGTCGAAAAAGAACATCAATCAGTAAAATCCAATGGGTCACAGGATTCCGTACACGAACAGATCTTCGACATCTTGCGCTCGCGCAGCTCATCGGCGCTCAAGAGACGCCGCTTGACGTCGAGCTTCGTGTAGAACCGATGCTCCGAATATCGATGCCATATCGCGTATCATCTCATCGAGATAGTTGAAACAATCGGTTTAAACGCGCAATCGGTAGCTAGCAAATTGCCTATATGGCAAGCTGACTTCCTTTCCATAACTTGCTGCGTATTCGATCTTCTCGCTCAACTCACTCGATCACACCATCTAAATCCACGTCCGTCTTTCCAGCGCGCAGCTGCTTGATGATACCTTTCAGTCGGTTCACCAACTCACTCTCGGCGTTCTTGTTTGCGCTGTTCGTAATAAGTTTGACGCGCGATGCGTACGTGAGTGACGTCTGCGTCTCTTCCTGTTTGATGCGAGAACGAGTGCGTTGGATATCGTTTAACAAGAGTGAGAGCGTCAGTGTGGATACAATAGATAAGAGACAAGAAACAACCGACCTGGTTGTAGTCCGCTGGCGAGATGTTGACAAACATGAGCTGTAACGTCCAACACAGAGACAGACATAGCGACAGTGAGAGAGCGTTGTACAAGCCAGCGTCTTCACTCTTGCTCTCCCTCTCCTTACCGTCTTGGCGTTCCCGCCGAGGGAATCTTGCATTAATTGCGTGAGTTTGTTGTTCCGGTACGGAATGAACTTTTCATTTGTCGACAGCGCTGAAATGACGTCTCCCAGAGCTGTTCAGGAAGAGAAAGAAAGAGAGAGAGAGAGAGAGAGAGCGTCAGTACAATCCACAGGCACCTCCACGGAGCGTCAATCGCCACATCCAGCGCACCACTGAGACTCTTGTTGATCGATTGCGCTTCTTTCAACCGCTCGGCCGTTGCGCCGGTCTTGCCCGCGCGCTCGGAGCCGGCGAGGTCGACTAGACTCAATTTCCCCGTCGTCGTCGCTTTCGTCGTGTGGTTGAAACTTTCAATTACGATCGCAAACACCGAGTGACTTCGACTCGACTCGGCGTTCATCTTCGTCGAGCCAACTTGGCGCTTCTTGTTCGCAGCGTCAAACAACTTGAGCGTCTGCTGTGGCGTGACACAGGCTTTCGACATGGCGTGCTGGACGTACACGAGTCCTTTGTCGTTCTTCTTGATCTCGAGTTTGGTCGCTTGGTGGCTGTTTGCCGAGCCGCCACCACCGTCGACGAGCGCGACCAAGTCTATCAACGTATCGTTGTACAACTCGAGCATCGTTGCGTGGAACGTGATCGTACAATTCGCTCTCGCTTCGTCTGCGAGCGCAAACAAGTGCGCGATCGTCCGGGGCGTCAAGCCCGGCAGCGCATCGCTGCCCGTCATCGTGAACGTCTTGCCACTCCCGGTTTGGCCGTACGCAAAGATGCAGACGTTGTAGCCATCCAACGCACTCTGGATCAGATTCTTCGTGTCGTCAAACACTTGCGCTTGTGTCGACGCTGGCGAAAACACCTGGTCGTACGCAAACGGTTTCGACGGCGCACCCGCACGCGCAGCAGCCAATTCCAACGAGAATTCATCTGTGAACGTCACGCACGACGCACAGCCGCGTTCGAGCTCGGACGAACTCATTGGACGGCAGCGCGCATACACGCGGATCTTGCCTTTCATGTCCTCGATCTGATTGTACAGCTTCTTCCGTAGCGCCTGTTCAGTCTTGTAGCTCGCTTCGAGCTTTGTCAGGTCGGATTTCGAAGCTACAAGTTCACTCTCGAGGTCCGTTGCACGCGCTGCTTGTTGTTGCAACGTTACAAACTGGTCCTGCAGGTCCGTCAGTTGCGCAGCTTTCGACCCGAGCGCTGTGAGTTCACGCTGGGAGACGGCTTGTTGCTCTTGCAGCTGGGACGACAGCGTCTGCGCTGCTTGGAGTTGCGTTGTAAGCGTCGTGATCTCGCGCTTCAGGCGCTTCTCCGTATCAGCAAGTGCGAGTTTGTGCTTCTTGTCGAGCTCTGCGACCTTGCGCTCCAGCGCTGCTGCGTTGGCTGCACCACCACTGCCAGCAGCGCTGCTACTACTACTGCTGCTGCTGAGCTGCGTCTCGGCTTTGAACAGCGCGGCTTCGAGCTGTGTGATCTTCACTTTGTCCACTTTTGCTTTTGCGTCGAGCGTCTTGAGCTTCTGCTTGAGCTCGTCATTTGCTTTGCTATTGCTCGATGGTGGCGCTGTTGCCTTTGGCATACGCTCGATGCGATTGCTAGTGCTACTGTCGTTGTCGTCAGCATCATTGTCGGCGTCGTTGTCGTCCGTCGGCGTCGCTTTCGTATGGTGCGCTGTTCGCGTCTTCTTGCTTGCCTGCGCCTGCGTTGGAGTAGACGGCGTGGCGCGTGTCGTGGCCATCGATGCCGACGACGACGGTGTCTTCACTGCTCGCGCACGTGCTGCGATCGCATGCTCGAGTGCGCGTCGCTGCTGCGCTGCGTGGACGCTCGCATTGCGGTCACGCAGACGCTGTGCACAATCGACCAGTAGCGCATCCAACTGCTTGCGCAAGACCATCGAGCCACGCGCCGCTGGCACCCGCGTCGCGTCACTCAGCGCTTGTTTGATCGCGACAACGTCGTCGCGTTGCGGCGCGTGCAAGCGCTTGAGCGCATCGACGCACGCCTCGCTCGCACGTACGTACGTCTGAAAGCACGCGCTCTTGTCGCCCTTGTTGAATTGCGCTTTGCCTTGTTCGATCGCCGTACGCACGAGCGCAACGATGCTTTCGTTTGCTGCTGCATCTGCGGATGCACGTGGACTCTCGATCGGTGCGTCCTCGTCTACGTTCTCAGCGTCTTTCGCATCTGCACATTCGTCAATTGCGGTATCGTCGTCGTCCTTGTCGCCGTCCTCGCTGCTGGCGCTCTCGACTGCTTCTTCGTCGTCAAAGAACAAATGCGAACTCATCCGACGCACATCAACTGCTTTCCCGTCGCTCTCGCGCATCGCTGGCGCTTCTTCGTCCTTCTTCACTACCGCTGCACGATGACGCGCAGATCCACGAGCACCTTCGTCCTCTTCGTCCTCGTCCTCACTGCCACCGTCGTGATGATGAACGTCCATGAGCTCGAGATGCAACCGCAATTGCTCAATTTGTGTTTCGAGCGTCGCTTTCTCCGCCTTGCGCGCGTCGATAGCAGCAGTGAGTTGTTCAATCGTATGCTGCAGCTCGAGTCGCTGCTGCTCCGCTGCGAGCGTCAAGCGCGTGTGCTGCTCCCGCAACAAATGGAGCTGCCGCTCGTGGTCCTCGTACGCACACACGAGCTGCTGCTGCCGCTCGTCATCGTCGTCTGTCGACACGTCACGTGTCTCTACTCCAACAACAGCGTCGGTGCGGTCGGTTCGTTGCTTCCCGATTGCAGTCGCTGCAGCGTCATTTGCAAGCTGCACGCTCGTCAATTCGCATCGCAGCTGCTCGAGTTCAAGCTGCAAAGCAGCAACGACAGCATCGCGTTGTGCGCCGTCGCTATGCGGAACGACACGAGCGTCATGGACTGCAAGCGACTGTGCGAGCGTCTCGTTCTCGTTCTCGACAACTAACGCCTGCTGGCGCATCGTGAGGGCTGCAATGGCTGCTTTCTGATTGACGCAAGCATCTTCTGCTGTCTTGAACTGCACGTACAACGCTTGGACCGCAGTCTTGTCCTCGAGCGTCGGTTCGTGGCCGTGCTCGACTGCAAACGCTGCGAGCCAGCGCTTGATTGCGTCCTTTGCGGCGCGCTTCGTTGCAACGAGCGCATCCAACGACGTGCGCTGCGCTTCGAGCTCTGTCTTCGTCAGCAGCACTTCCAAATCGTGCGCATTCTTGCGCTCGTGGAGCTGCGTCGGCGATCGTGTCGGATCCTCCAGCAACGCATCCCCCCGTTCAGTCTGGACAGCAGTCGCTGCGGTCGATCGCAACGCAATTTGCGTCGCGACGGTTGCAGTTGTTAGCGTTCGCACTGGCTCTTTCGCTGGAGCTGGAGCTGCTGACGACGACGACGAGTGTTGAAGCTCCAGCGTCTGCAGCATCAACTCAATCGTGTCAGCGACTGCAGCGCGTTCGATTTGCGCCATGTGCAATCGTGCAGCTGTCAGCTGTTGTTCGAGCGTACGTTCGCGCTGCGTCGCGTCCTGCACACTGCGCGCGAGCGTGTCGAGCTGCGTCATAAGTCCGTCAGTCGTGCGCTGCATCGCGTCGTGCTGCGCGCTGTCAACAATGCGATTCACGACTGCACTGACGCACACACGTGTCTCGCGTTCGACCTCAGAGTGACTCTGAAGCTGCTGGATGCGCCGGACGAACGCTTTGTCTTTCACGAGCAGCTCGGACCGGAGCGCTGTGAGGTGCTGGACCGTACGCAGTGACTCGCTCTTCGCATCTTCGTACCGCATGAGCAGCTCGTTGCGCAGCGCACGGAGCGCAGTCGCTATCGCAGCGTCGTTCGTAGCAGTCAAACGGCGCATTTCAATCGCTACGACTACGTGGCAGTGCGCCATTGCGTCCTCGTGCGCCTGGAGATGCGTCTCGAGTTGTGCGCGGCAGCGCTCGATCTGTTGTTGATGCTCTGTCGTTGCGTGTTCGTGCTGCGCGACGAGTCGCTGCTGCGCTTGCTGCGCCATTGCATGTTGCGCTGCGCTCGCTGCCTCTAACGCTTCGCACTTGTGCTGCTCGGAGTGGATCTTGCGTTTCGCTTTCGCTTTCAGGTCGCACACGAGCGACTCGTAGTGTAGTTGTGTCTCGTGCTCGATCGCTTTGTAGCGCTCCATAATCGTCGCAATCGTCGCTGCTTGTTCGTCTTTCATCGTGTGCATGTCGGCGACGACCTTGGCGAGATGCGCTTTCGCAAGTGCGACCGGGATGTAGCTCTCCTCGTGCTCGTGCACTGCTGTCGGCGCAACCGCGTGGGTGCTGCTTGGGCTGTCGAAGATCTTGCCGACGTGAAAGTCCTCGATGCGCGGTGCAGTAGCAACAGCGAGCGACAGCGGCAGGACTTGCACGCCATGTGGCCGAACGGGAGCTGCCAGGTCATTCATCGCACTCTTCGTAACTGTGAGCGAGCCATTGCTGTGGTTGCCATCGAGGAGCGCGCTGTCGTTGCTGCTGTTGCGTTTCGGTAGGACAGTTGGCGCCGCTACCATCGCTGGTGTCACTCCAACACCAGATCCGATCTCGAGCGCGCTGGACTCGCTGACTGCGCTATCAGCTGTTGCTGCACTACCGTGATCTCGAGAGATCATCGCGCTGCGCGGGACGCAGGTACGCGTTGACTGCAGTGCATGCGCTCACAACATGCTGTGTTATGTGCAGCTCAAATGAACTTAACAACCAAACTTCACGGAAATGCCCAAAATTAGTGCACGAAACGAAACTGCAAACGTTAGTTTTAAAATGTGTTTTTTTGTTCGCAAAAGTAGTTTTCGTTTTTTTGTTTACTGCACATATTCGTTTTCTTTACTATCAAATTGTCTAAATATCAAGAATTTTTGAGTCGAGTTACATTGCTGTACGGTCCACTTCGAGTACAGAGCGTAGTGTCAATAAATGCCTTTTCAGAACAATTAACTCGATTTGATGATTATACTGCGCGTGTATTTTTTCTCGTGAATCCATTTCAAATATAGCAAAGCCGGCGCGATGTCACAATCCTGTCTAAAGCTAGTCACGAAAAGAAACTGCAAGCAAATACGTTAAAATTGAGTATGTCAGGAAAGTTGTCAACACACAATGTGAACTAAAACGACGAGTAAGTACGCTGTGTTGTACCTCCAATTTGTAAAACGAACTTAACAAACGAATCGGAAATATCCCTATGTCGTGCTAACCAAACTTAACAAAAAACGCAACGGACACAAAATGAAACCTCAACAGCCATACTTAGCGGAAAAGTATCGAATCAGTTCACTAATGGACGATGTACATTCCAGTTATTTTGTTTATGCGACACAACCAATTAAACGTAACAGACACAAAAATGAGACCTCAAAGCAAAATGAACATTTGAGCACTATGCTGATTTATTCGATCAGAATCAGGCGCACACTTTACAGCTGGCGATCTGCTCTGTATGATAGAGCCTTAATAAGTTTTCGAAGTAGATCGGTTGGGAAATGTAGCAGATCACTAAGTACTATAAATTACTTTTTGATAAAGGTTTTTTAGAACCGTGTGTATGTGATACGTCCTCTTGGTTCATTCGAAATCGATATGTAAGTGGATAGAAGATGCGTTCTTTTTAAAGTGATATTGTTTGACAATTGACAATTTTGTGTCGATTTTGTAATCGACCAACACACATATCACGGCGTTGCTCAGCATATCACTACACACCAAAATAGGAGTAGTTAGACTTTGAACGAGATTTTCTCATAATAGCCCAACGGTAGTTAAGCGTCATTGAGTTATGGGGATCGTAAATATATTCTTGTCACACTCATTCACTTTTATAAACAAAATTTTGATTACTACACTTAAATGACTACACTGCACTCAAACACGTGCACGAGCACAAAATTGGCTGATCAGACCAAAATTTTAATCATATCCACTTACGTGTAGCTTCAGACCACACCGAATTTACTGATGTTGTGGTTTTGACACACACAAACGAATCAAACATCATTTCTGGACTTGACGATGTTTTGTGCTGAATATCTAACCTTAAAATACTTCTTACGATAAACGAAAAATTCAGTGCGCGATAATTCTTTAACTACGAGGCGAGTGGTTTTGTGTCTACATGAACAAGTGCTAGATGTAGATGTTCTAGACTGTTCGAGTGTGATGATTGAGTGTGTCTGCTTGGGTCCTCAGTCTGTGATGTGCGTCATGGATTACACGTTGGTTAAAGAAGTTCCAGTTCCCAGTGTGGGCAGATAGACTACAGCAACGCAAGACGAGCGTAATAAAACTAGATAAAGCGATTTTCATTGTGTTGATTTGCACATATCCGTTTGTGTTTGATTCGGTTCGCCACGCAATACTTACGTTTTTGAACGGAATTGTACAATCATGTACGAGGGTACGGTTAACTAGAATGCAATACCTGCATCGCGCAACGGACCAATACATAATCAGAGAAGTCATCTATTTTTGATGTATAAAATCAAAGCAAAATCATACAAAGTACGATTCTTGTTTGAAAACTTCGTCTGAAAAGGCTTTTGAAGAAATTGTGTTTCATTTTTGCAAAAATGAACTCAATAACCCCCCAGGAACACAACACACAAGTAAATTTACTGGAGGAAGTGTACCTTCAAAACGACGTGAATAAGACGACGTGTAAACGGGTGTTTTACATCTTAAATATCAAAACGAACTTAACATACAAACTTAACGGAAATAGCTAGTGCAAATACGCTAACAAAAAGCTGTGTTTTGCCTCTCCAAATAAACGAGCTTAACAAACGATCTTTAGAACGAAACTGCAAAAAATACAATAATAAAAATGGTCTGAATCGATGTGAAAAACTGATGAAAAACGAGAAGTACGGTGTATTCTCCCAAGTACAAACTTAACAAACAAACTTTACATTTCTGATTTCAATAGTGATACCTCAAAATACAATTATTAACACTGCGTTTTCAGTTGCACGTATCAGCTACGTTCGTGTATAATTAAATTCTTAAAGCAACATATATCTAAGCCAAGCTGCTGATAAATACAGTAAAGTACGAAAATATTCAAGAAAATAACAAGTATATCAATAAAACACCAATAGTAGCATTTAAGTGCAAACGCTCATACAATAATAATTAAGTGCATTTTCATGAAGTAGTGCTGCGGATATAATACATTTGTTTGACTTACTCCAGACTACTCACATATATAATTTGTATACATAAATATAGGTGTGTATATATGTTAATGTCATAGTGCGTCAATGTGTTGCCTCAATAACAAGCTGCTTCCAGCGAACATTCCAGGCAGATGCACATGCAATTCGGATTGAAACACCGGCTGATGTGGTGTTGTGATTGAGCCGACAGCGACTGCCCCTGCTGCATTCCAGCTACTGGTGTTGATCCGGCTTCTTGTGCTGCAATTGAGCCAGATCATAGGCTGGTAATTCATGCAAGATACAAAGGCGACGTTGTCGGCGATGATCTTTTGTGTCTCAGCTCGAACTCCGAGCTCAACGATCGCGACTACTTCCTACCACTACAAAATTGTAGGGGCGAGCGCGCTCAGAGCTGTGCGATACCATGCAGCACCGCAAAGCGACTCGCAGCGATGCGCTTGCCGAAGCTGGAGATAAGGAAAAAACCTGTTTCAAGCGACTTTAAGCACGAGTTTGACCCAAAAGGCCAGTAGTGGATAGTTCACATGCTCCAGCGGTGGTCGACGTCGATGCAAATCACATTCATCTCCGCTGTGTGCAAATGAATGGTGTGATTGATATACATCGCTCATTATGTATATCATAAGTGTTTCTAGCTTTGCATCTTTACATGTAAGATCTGCGTATTCATTCCATGCTTGTTGCTGGCAATTAAGTCGCTGACCAAGACCACAAACACTCTTGTTGCTACTTCATAGGCTGCAGCACTATGTACGATAGCTTCAGTGACGCTACAACATCCGCGACTACGGACGTAAACATTACTTTTAGGTATCGACTACTCTGTGACGATAGCTTCGTGCATTGGAATAAGACAACAATGGCGAAGAGTACATGTTTGGAACCAGGACGTTGGAGAAAAACCGTCCGACTGCGTCGTTGAAAAGGACGTTTGGGCAAACGATGGTAATTCACAAGCCGCTTGTACGTAAATCATTGCGTTGCATCGCGCCACATCTTGTCAACGGATATCACTCTCAATCTATCCGCGCTGTCGATAAGCACGTCATTAATTATAATGAATAATGGAAATAGAACCATTGAAAACAAAACCGCAAACATAGCAGCTCAGTTTTGCAGCAATTAATTGCAAGTAGTCCCAAATGTTTTTGTAAAGGGTCTAAATGCTTAACAGCCACACATATGTGACGCGACATCGCTCGATCGCAGTCACATCGTGTCGTCGTAGCTACAATGCGCCGAGCAGCAAAACCTAGTCCAGGAAACTACGGCTCGCACATATCGATGACGACATTGTTTATCAAAATTGATCACGATGGCGACCAGGTGAGCTTATTGTTTGATGTCGACCCATGCATGGCCGCAATACTGACGCTATTGGGGAGAGGGGGGGGGACGACTCGAGCAAAAGTCTGATAATTTACACGCTAAGTTAAGCCTTAAAACAGTTAAACATAACATGATGATCAAATGGTGGTATGAGACTACTTCATATTCAAAGAGTAATTTCCAATGCCATGCGAAAAAGAACCACTAAAGCTATTATAATATTTTTCGATGTGATGCGAGGGAGTGTCAAAATCAGTTTTTATTACTTTCTACACTAATTTAACTTTTTCGTTTCAAACGGTACGTATTATTAATAGTAATACATTTGAGCGCAAGTTTTGCAATATGGCATCTTGACAATTTGCATATATGTCGTAAGTGTGTATATCAAGATGGAACTCTAATAGATTAATTCAAAATTTATCGTGAAGTGTACATGAGTCTGCATACAAGCGAAACAATGTACAAATTTGGATTGTACGCATAGCTTAAGCGTGCGCAGTTGGTATATTGATACGAGTAGTAGTATGTAATGTATTACTTAATGAGAACATACACTGTTTCTGTGCGAAAAAGTTGATGTAGCACGTATAGATAGCTTTTGTTAGCTATATGTAGCAAAAGACTGCATCTCAGTAATGTTTGCTAGATTTCTAAATGTAACATATAACGTATATGCTATGTAATACTATACACCCCGGAAAGGATCAACATCGTTGCACAAACTATATATGATGGCAAAATGTATTACGTAGCTCAGGCAACGTGAGAGAACATTTGCATGTGCCACTACATCATCCACACGAGTTTGCATGTATGGACAGCAAATGCATCAAACGTAGCGTTTTATGAAGTCGTCAAGCGCAGCAACGGCGCTTGCCAGTTAATAGAGTGCGATTACTCATGACTGCTTATTCATATAACAAATCACGTAGCCCCGGGACGAGCGTGTCTGCAGCCTTACATAAAATGATAGGCGCTTTAGCAGTCCATACGATCCAGTGAAGCGTGACTACGACTACGAGCAGATTTGATATACATCGCTGATCAATACAGGTGGTGGTTTAGTAGTCGACTTGGCGAGAGTGAGAGCATAAAATGGCAGCCGGCTGATACTACTGTTGAGATCAATAGAGCGTAGCAAATGTCACGAGTGAGCGAGCATTGAACTTGGAAAGTGGCGAGTCAATGAGGAAGCAGAAAGCAATTCAGTCGCATCATGCGAGTTGGTGTGTAAGATACGTTGTGTTATCGCAGCAGCGCGTTTTGTTTGAAATTTACCAGCAACGACGTGATATATTGTGATGATGTAAAAACTGTATATTGGACAAATCGTGCTGTATCATAAGATCGCATTGCATAACATAGATTGTACGGTACCGGTGTTATGATATCATCAACCATAATTTTCATCTCAAGTGGTTACATCATCTTCGAATTCATGTTAGGAAAAAATTATGTCACAGCCTGGGAAGGCAAAAAATGACACAACCAGTTTATCGCTTGTTTATAGTGCATCCAAATCCGACAATGATATGAAACAAAATACCCAAAAACAAACATCGAATAACAACATTTGAGAGACGAGTCGTATAAAGCGTAGCCAAGCAAACATGTTCAATGCTGCGATGCGAAGCAAAGCGATCGATGCATTGACATGACCTGCATAGTCATCCCCAGCGACATTTATTTTACCGAACAAACTGACGAGGAGTTAGTATCGTGTGTTGCTCATGTCAATATTGTCGCGTCATGATTTTTCGATTACTATTATACGATGTTAGCATTTGCTCTATTACCTTCCTAATTCAATGTGCGATTAATTTGCTTGTGTATACCGTGATTCCTATAACTTTTAAAGAGTTAAATAAGAAGCACACACTGCCTCTTCTCGACACGTTAGATTTTACGTATGCTGGTGCGTGCTGTTGCGGCGTGCGTTTGCGTGTGGTTGTATGGGTGCGTTTGCTTTCTTAAAGTATGAATGTGCAAATGGAGCGATTGTCGGAATCTCGCAGTTTCCACTGGAACGACAACTCTTTTAAGATGATTGGATGCAACATGATGCGGTGGACATTTGTGCTCGAATTACAGGTCTATGCATGACACTACATGTGCATTTCGGCTGCTGTCTTCGTTTTGTTAAATCGTACATAATGAATATACCTTGACATTAGAACGCGCAAGATTTTCCTGGTTCGTTAGCTATGAAACTGTATGCTCATAGACATGTTATACTTATCTCATGTATCCAATACATACATGTAGACACGGGAGGGAGAAGTAATTTTGAGGAAATAGGAAGTGCATACAGTTTGTCTAAAATGGCTATGTTATGCCACACACAGACAAAACACATAAACACTCGTTAAGGAAAATCCGTTAGTCACCCCAGCATGTTTACTCTAATGTCATTTAGACATCCACACTCAAACTTTGTGCAATATGCGATCGGTACATTGCTTTCCGAGCAGCAAGCATATACCACTTTGTTTGCTTTTATACAATTGCTATCAATTTCGCAATGCGCATGAATGCGCATTTTTAGCGCAACTACGAAAAAACTCACAATAATGTAGTATTATTGGTTCCTGGATAGGGCCGATTAAACTATTCAAATGATGAACGACAAAACTTAATAAAATCAATGTAGTGCGATCAATTTTCAGCAACAGGGAAATAATAAGTGAACATACAAACTACATGAAAAAGAGATTACAGCCTCGAGCTTCGAACCACAACCTTGTTAGACGTACGAAAAATGTTATGTATTATGACATATTGCATATAGTTCTATCGCACATAAAGTGAGCAGCTCGAAAATTGTGCGCAAACGGCTTGTATAGCGACGAGACAGTTTGAGCACAAAAGAGATGATTTATATAGATTAAATTATAGATTAGCATCTCGGCAAATTTGCGTTTTGAATAAAAGTGTGTTACCCATATTTGCATTGAATGACTTTGATTTATAGTTGAATCCATAGGCTCAGCGCACTTGTCACCACGAACATGATTCGAAGCATGTTATGGTTATCATCTGAGATGCTTTAATGTATTTATGCAAGCAAGTGACGTAGTACTGATATATTTACTCTCTATGTCCCTTTTTCTATCGCAAGCATCTAGGCAAATGTGCACTTTCGTAAGAAGAATGTGTTCTATATTTACATTTAGTATTTTTGATGCACAGTTTAGCGTCAAGCACAAAATGACATGGAGCACGTATTGGTACTTAATGCGTTGTCCACATTGTTACATTTTAGATTGAACAGCTATTATTCATATTTAACTCGATACACAAAACTACTACGCATCACATTGTATGGTGTAGTTGCCTGATTCCAAATCGAATTATGCTACAGCCTCAGCTACGGTCACTCCTCAGCGTGGCACTGCGGCGGCGGTGGGTGGGGGATGTGTCAAGATCCGACGCAAACGCTTCTGCATTCGCTCCATGCAGGTGTGCATGTTACCAAGTTATGTGTAACCAAGCGAATGTCTCATTCGCACTGCATGAATGCAAAAATGTTGTGTCGAACGGAAGGCATGGTATATCCTGTCGTCGGAAAATATAAATAATATGTCAATATTATTTATACACTAGATAGCGAGTAGTGTCATTTAAGTTTTTAAGTCGGTGACTAAATTCACTACAGGCAATGTGGTGCTTAACTACACAATGAATTGCTGCAATGATCGATTATTGCAATTATTATGACACATTTTTCGAGTTAACAGAAAAGTACATCACGCACTCTTTTTCGGTCGTAGTTCGCGTACTCGACTCAGTAGACGATACATCGATTCGCTTGTCTCGTGAGTCAGAGGTGCAGTAGTACAGTAACATGCAACAAGAAACAAGTTCGCACACTAGCCCTGACTTGATCGCGTAGATAATGAATGCAATCTGGATTTTGTTGCATTGACGTGATGTGCTACTGTTGTGTATTGATATCGATCTGTGAACATGCTGAAACAGCTAGCTTTGATTATTTAGCTTTTTTCTTAACGGGTTCATAGCCATGTTGGCCGCGCAGTCTGCTTCTGTGTGATTCCTCCTACGTGAGCGGGTGCTCCTGAAGTGAACCCCGCCATTCGGTTTCATAACAATATCTTCGGAGTAACAATACTCAGTAAAGGAGAATTATATTTCATTTGATATTTTGTTTGCATTTCGTGCCACCAGAATCCAAATCGCGCTGTTTAAACTTTCGAGCCAAATTGCACCTCCTGTAGCTGCGCCCACCATCAGCGGTTGAAGACACTGTTCTTGCCATGCGAAACGAGCAGGGCTGCTCATTTCAGTGGTGAGCTTCACTTCGGGTGTGTGTGAGCGAAATAATTGGTATTTTCCTTCATTGTGAATATGTACCACCAGGATTATTGTTTTGAAACGGAATGGCGGGGCTCCTCTTCAAAAGCGTCCGTGAGCGCGCCCACGCCGCTTGTTTAATTCGTCTTGATATTTCCTGTACTCGTGCAAGCTCGCAAGATTTGCGCTATGCTAAAAAGGAGCTGTTTTTTTTGGCAAACACGAGTGATGTCGTCAAGAATGAGCACATCATTTGTTTCGCAAGGCACAAACGTGTTTCCTCAAAAGCTTCAATTGTGTTGTAGCCTGATTCTGAGTTTGTATAGCATTTCGGGCCGTGCCTAAATGTCACATGATTTTATCGGCAAGTTGTGATTGGCTCGATTCTTTGATCACCCAAATGATCACTAAAGTAATGGGCTCGATTCTTTGTTCAGGGAAAAATGTGTGGGATTTAGGCACTACTAATCTCATTTCGCAAGTTTAGACAATAGTCCCTAGGCAAAGACCCCTTGTTGACCTGGTGACAATTTCAACTGCCACGACAAGTGCCAAGCGTCGCACCACCTGCTGCCATTTTTCAACGAACTAACCCAAACAATTGATCAACACACGCAAAAGACACACGATGAACACGCGTGAGCGCTCGGATGACAACACCAGCGACATCGCTACCGCTGCTAGCGAGAGCCAGCAGTCGCCACACACACTAGTCGCAGTGTGCGTGGCTGACCTATTTGATGCGTGCCACGACGGTGACATCGACCGCGCGCGTGAGCTACTGCAGCGAGAGATGCGTGGCAGCACGGAGAAGGCAGTTAGCTGCGCATCGCTCGTCGACAGTCGCAATGATGAAACGAC